>JARHVA010000368.1:5705000-5805248 GCA_037957365.1 Torreya grandis
GTATGATTATATTTTTATTCTCAACTGGTGATCAATCATTTTCTATACATTTATCAAATAAAAGAAGAGAATATAATCCCATATAATAATTTGGTTAAATACTTAATAACACACTTTGATTCTTTTTCCATAAAAATCATCCTTCAAAAATATAATGGACATGTAGATTCCATGGCTAATGATGCATCTATGATATCCTTTAAAATTAATGATGATCATGAAAATTTTAATATAGCTACACTTAATACAATCTTAATTCACTACAAAGGATGTAGGTTCTTTAGAAATTATGGCAGTGGCTCATAATGCAACTCATTAAAAATGATATATATATATATATATATGCATTGCTACATAAAATGATAACAATTTGGTTAAATACTTAATAACACACTTTGATTCTTCTTCCATAAAAATCATCCTTCAAAAATATAATGGACATGTAGATTCCATGGCTAATGATTCATCTATGATATCCTCTAAAATTAATGATGACAATGAAAATTTTAATATATCTACATTTAATACAATCTTAAATCACTACAAAGGATGTAGGTTCTTTAGAAATTATGACAATTACTCACAATGCAACTCATTAAAAATGATATAGTGATATATATGTATGCAGTGTTACATAAAATGATAAATGTAAATTAGAGCGTAAAATAATATATTATGTACTTGATGGAGGATATTTATTCAATAATTTAGTTTATGAATAATTTATTTGATGATTCAATTGTGAAAAGTTTCAAATAACTTTATGTGAGTTATATAACCGTGAATGTGGATATCACTTTAGTGGAGAAATAATATCTCATAAATTTTTTCACCAAGGATAGTATAGGCCCAGAATGGAACATGAATGTCATGAATCTTACAAATTATGCCCAAATTATCATAAACATATTAATTTAAAAAATGTGCCATCACATGAGTTTCAACCTATTGTTACAACATAGTCATTTTCCCTTTGAGGATTTGACTTGACTGGAAAAATAAATCTAGAGTCTTCATAAAGATAGATTTTTCATTACTACTAAAAATTATTTCACCAAATAGGTAGAGGATATACCATTACAATCAAATATGAAAGAATATATATGTAATTTTTTAATGAAAAATATCATTTCAATATTTGGAATACCCATCAATATTTTAACATATAATGAATCATATTTTAAGAGAAAAAAAGTAAAGATATTTTTTGATAAATACAATATTCATCACACTTTATCCACTCCTTACTATCCAAAAGGAAATGTAAAATCCAAATAAACTATCAAAACAATTGAAAAATGATTAATATATTTACCAAACATGGTGAATATTGGCATAATCAAATTATCTATGCACTACTCTGGGCATATCACACAAGAGTTTTCATGCCACTAAACCCATGTGTTATTATCTAGTTTATGGAATATAAATAATGTTACATATAGATTTAGAGATATCATATTTTTGGGTTTAAATCTAATGTAAATTATCAAATACAATTAAATTTAAAAATAATAGTTGAGTAAGTTAGAGATGGTTGTTGAAAAATATTTACATGTTATTGAAGATCTTAAGGTCTATCAAGATCACATCAAACACACATATGGAAAAAAGATTAAAAAAATGATAATTTCAAGTTGGTGACTTAGTAATAAAATATAATCACAAAAAAAAAAAAGTAAAAAAGGAACACAAAGTAATAGTCTAGCCCAATTGGTCAAGCTGGTTTATGGTGATAGAAAAGGTGGAAACATGGGCCTGGATTATCATTTAGATACACTTGAGTGGAAACCTAGGATAAACCATATAAAAATATTTCGATTGTGTTTTTATTATACATTAGCACATATTTAAATAAATTAAAAAATATAAAAAAATTATTAAATTACAAAACATTCAAAATACTCAAAAAATAAAAAATTAGGACCCGAGCATGGCATGAGTTGTTATATTACATTATTTTCATATGTTATTTATCACAAGTTTTATTTATGACATTTTTTTCATACACATGAATTTAACAAGGTATATGAATGTGATGTAGGACATACAGATAATTTATGGACACACCATACCCAAGTGCCTTGCTAATGTTTGGGGTATCTACTTCCACATATTACATTATCATAGGCTATATATTTTTATGACCTCTTTACCATGTTGAAATACATAGATTACTTATACATTCCTTGTTAGCTACTCATTTATTACACAATTATACATGGATATAATGTTTATTATGATATTATACTAACATGTATGTATAGTGTAGACTAATTTTCACTTGTTAAATGCATAATTGATGCTATTAATTTTTCATGATAAGTTATCTAGTTTTTGTCTAATTTGTGTGTCCCCTTGGCCTTATTTTTGTATCTTTTTCCTTGTTTGTTGTGATGTTTATTTATTTATAATTTATTTTTAATGACATATTTATGTCCCTTGTATGTGACCTTTTGGCCTTATGTGTGATGTTATATGTTATTGTTGATATTGTGTGTTGATATTATTAAACTTGTGTGATTTATATGACTACAAGTTTCATGATCCATATCATGTACTCCCATTTATGTTTTATACCATGATTTTTATCTTTCACTTCCTATTAGTGTAGTTTTATTTAATGAGAGTTACTACTGCATACATCATAGATACATCTATCTTGGCATACCACTTATATTTTTTTAGATTACATATATCATATACATATATTTATTATGTTAAAAATAATATTATGACATACTCTCCACATGTTGACATGTTTTTACATGAGATTATATTTATACATGACATGAGACAATTCACTTCTCTTTTGAGATCATTGACTTAAAATATTTTTCCCTCACCTCAAAAAGGGGGCATATTAGTGTATTTTTTCATAGAGACTAAAGTCTCTATGAGCTTATTTAAGTAATGTATACATATTTTAGAGTTCATACATGATTCAAATATCATATTCAAACACTTAATTTATAATTTTTAGGCATGTTTTGGGGGCATGCAAATTCCATTTTACACTCCATGAGTGATATATTTTATGTTAATACATATTGAGATACATTTTGGGAGATGTGAAAGATACATGTACTTCATTTATTATTAGAGATTTATTCAGGCATGATGTTTTTTTATACATAAATATACACCATATGCAAATTCAAGTATCTATGATGTTTGATCATACACATTTACACATTTGAACATTTGTAGTTATTTATCAAGTACTTTAAATTATTCTAAAGTGTGGAGAAAACTTGAATCCATAATTATGTGTAGTGGTTGATTCATGATTTTTAGTTAATATATTTTAATTTACAATGACACATAATAATGTTGGGATTTACCATGGTGAATCCATTATATGACTTTCTCCTTATCATCTTGGGGTTACAGGATTAGTATTAGACTAGTTACATATGGTTTGGGGAATTTATCTTCCAATTTATGGTCTATGCCTTAGTTAAATTTCAAATTGGGGATTGACCACCCTTAATTTCACCATGTTCTCCATGTGTTTCAACAAATAAGTAAAAATTATATAAATCTTTGACATGTAAGCATAATATAAATAAATTTATAGGGAATAATAGTTTATTTGCATACATGTGTACTCTTTGATTGACCTTTAAAGTTTCAAGTATGATTTAGATTTAAAATTTCATTCTATGTAAATTGAATACTACATTTTCATTTCAAGTTTTTATTAGATAATCTTGGACATTTTGATCCTTTTCATAAAGTCAAAGTGTGTTGTGCACATTAAGATAAATATTTATCCTTTTATTCTAGTATTTTCATTGCATTGTAATACTATAATTAAAATGGGGGGCATTTTTAGACACTATAAAATTATATTTAACACTTGGTAATGTCAATATTAACCTAAAATTATCCTAATTTAAATGTGTGTCTCTAAATAACTCTCACTTTCCATTCTCACACACTTTTATACTAGTTATGATCCTAACCCATTCCAAGTTTCTATCAATTAGCTACAATAAAATTATAGTTTATTCTAAGTTAGTGAAATATCCTATCCATATATTCTAAAAATACCACATTTTCATTTGTGTCTCCTATAAATTAATATCCAACTAAAAAATTAATGTCAACATTATTGTTCAAAGGTTGAGTTATTGTCTTTCACCTAGGAGCGATAATTTTCATAATCAAACCCTTGCTATAAGCTAGCCCATTCACCTATCATGTTGATCATGCCATAAATTACCCAATTGAGCATATATAAATACAAACCAAGGTTAAGTATATTAATCCACTTTTCATTATTAAGTACCTATCACATATACTATTACACATTGAGAAAATATTCCCTATTCTTCTTGAATTTCATATTAATCACTAGGACTAGTCATCAACCAAGTTTGAAACACGCCAATCTAGGTCAAGTCACAAATTTTTTAAGATCAAATCTAGATTATAGGTGCATTCATATATAAATAGAGTATAATTACACATTCCCACTAAGGGGAAGAAATACATTTGTCTTGACTTCCCTATTCAGATTATTAGATATACATTCCATGTTCAATCATCAATGGGGGTGATTAGGGCTAGCTTAACCTAATTATAATTCTTCACATTTTATATATTTTAATAATTTATAAGTGGACCTAATATTTTAAGGAGAAGGAAGTTGATTTCTATAGTTTCACATGAATTTGAGGGTCACACCTTGCTTATACAAAGACATATCATAGGTATGATCATTACAATAATATTAAAATTAACCTAAATTTATAACATTTATGTTATTTCTTAGGCCTAATGGTATCGATATTATGTGCACAAAGATAGATTTATGGATCTAGATGAATTACATGTCTGCTTCTTGTGTATTTCCACTATTAGAACATGGTCACTGTTAGTCAAATAGTGAATGCTAAGTTTCTTAATTTCCTTAGTATTTTATATAAATATCAAATCACATTATTAGAACATTTTATATCAGCTACACTCATATATATTCTTGGTTTCTATTTATTATAATCCAAATTAATTCTACAAGTTTAGCCACTTCGCACTAATAAAAAATAGGGTAAACAAAATTTATGTTATATGAGAATATACATCAATTCTTTCCTATTGGGTACATTCCTATTCTTATATCCATATAATCTCTTGAATCATAATATTGTGATTCACATATATAGTTGGGTAATGTTTATTTCCTTCACTTCATTCACATTTCCATGATATACATTTGGTTCACATTATGCCTTAACATGTATTACATATTATTTGAATCCATACTATTATTAAATTTCACAACATTGACACTTGGTTTTTATTTATCCTATTCATTTATTCTAAATATTTTTAAAAAATAAATTAAAATATTCCAAAAATACAAAATCATGACCTAAACATGACATGTTTTCTACTTTTACATTATTCATTTATGTTTTTTATCGCATATTTGGTAGATTGCATATATTTTTCCTTACACACATACATTTCATTGTATATATGAGTGAAATGTAGGAAATACATGTTTTACATGATATATGGATGCATAGATGTAGGAAATTCATATACCTAGGGACCATGCCAATGTTAGGAGCATATCAGTCTATAGGTCACATTATTATCGGTTATATCTTTCCATGACCTTTCCATTTATCTTGTTGAGCAACATTGATCTGATTACATATACTGTGTTCTTTCTTATATTATTTATAGTGATAAATTTCATGTATATGTTACTTTTATATATTGTAACATAGACATAGATTGATGGTGTAGACTAGTTTGCTTTGTTTTATACTTCCTTGTTATTGTTTAATTAATTATAGGATAAAAATTGATTATTTTTTATGTGGATCTTAATTTAGTGTAAGACACTATTATATTGAGTGTAACATTGTATGCCTCTTTCTTTGGCATTTTCCTTATATTATTTTTGTTGCATGATTACTTATATCATTGTATGTCTATTTTTTTCATGGATCTTACCTTAGTTTATGACATTGTTTAATTGATTTTTAATTAAATGATGCTTTATTTTAGAACCATGATTCCTTTTACACATGTTTCTATTTAAATTATATGAAATTTATTTATGTATATCTCACATCATGTGACATTTTATTTTCCATTGTGTGTGCACTTATTATGTGACATTTGATTATCCATTATGTGTGGTTCTTTCCCTGTGTGACATTGAGTGCTATTGTGTGTGATTTATTATGTGCATCATGGCCATTACATTTGTGTGATTATGAGTGGTTAAATTTAATATTTTTTATATTAATTTTTGGTGTATAATTCATACCACACATCTTTATTCTTATGTTTGGTACTTTGATCCATATCATGCACCATTACCATATATGTTACTCTTCACTTGTTATATCTATAATGATCAATATTGCATGTTTAATTACTCTAAATATCTTGAAAATACACTTTTGTTCATTAAAATACATTTTCATGTATGATTAGATGATATATTCATGTTATGATGACATAATCTCCACATGTTACCACACGATTTCAAATTATTACATAAATTTACATAACATGATACATGTAACTCTTTTATTTTGAGATGAGTAATTCGCAAGATATATTCATCAAATCAAAAATGGGGCATATTAGTGGAATTTTAATATATATTTAAGATCCATTTACATAATTTATATTTTGGAAAAAAATACATGATTCAAATAGTTTAAATTAGTTCAGATTATGAGACAATTTTTTTAATATTGAGATATATTTTGAGGCATATGCAAACATTTTTATAGGGACATAAGTTATAGTATTTTAGATATTTAAAATTTTAGACAAAGTGGGATATATATGTATTACATTATATATCATGTTGGTACTGACTAAATCAAATTGGGGGCATGAACATTTTTAATGAACCCACTACTATATTTTTGTATGTTGACATCAATTAGATCAGATGATAGGGAATGAAAATTATTCAAGCACACACATATTATTATTAAAAATTTTCTATTTTTTGAGCATAGAATTGATGTGACATTAATATGACTAAGGAGTGAACATTTCAAATATTTAAGTCCTTTTATAGTGGTAGATTCACCTTAAATGAGTCTAATATAGGCTCCCCCTTCCATATTAAGTTTCTAGATAAGTTAAAAGAGTAATAAAATTTATGTTCAACATATCTCAATAGCCTAACACTATTCCCTCTTCATGAGGGTTAGAGATTTCATTTTTTACAACCCATGGTGCTTGCCTTAGTACATAATAATTAATGAATTAGCATCCCAAATTATCTAATGCTTTAGTTGGAATCACATTCTCTATTGATTAATAAGGAATCATCATCTCCAAAAAATCATAGGGAAACATGGTTCACCCAATTAAAGTTCTATTCCATCTTTGCTCTTCAATTTAATTTTTTTTAGTTACCTAGTTGATTTCATATTTAATTTCACATATGGACATTGATTGTTGCAGGGTTTATTACAAGTTTGCATGGAACAAGCTAAACATTTGGACCCTTTTTGAAAGACAAAATGTGTTTACACACTAAGTTACTTCTCTTTATCCTTTTACTATAGCATTGTTTTACTTTAAATACTAGAATAAAAATTGTGCATATTTAGACTCTAAAAAATGGTATTAGTCACTTGAAAATGTTAGTCTTGACCTACCTTCACCTTATATGACTTTTGCATAATCATATGCATATTTCACACCATTATCTCCTATCCACACGATATTTTTGGTCTCGACCTTCCTAATTTGATATCAGTCACCTACTAGAATTCTATAGTTTGTGATTAAATTATTCATTATTATACTCTAGATTTATAAAAATCATCAAATTCATATTCCTAGCTTTTAGATAATTTTGACAGAATTAGACACCTACTAAATTATTAATTCATACAAATCTAATGGGAATTTCCCCATGTCAAGCAATGGTCATTTTTAAAACAAAGTTTATTTTATGGGTCAGATTATATGTTTAAAAGGTTAGTTGCATGATAAATTACCCAAATATTCTCATATAAAAAAGGTCTAAGCCTATTTATTTATTTATAATCATCCACCATTATCAAATAAGTAATAAACACATATACTCTATCATTTTCACATTAAAAAAGACTAGCCTAAAATTCCCAATTTAGAAAACAATCATAAGGAGTAGAATCTAGCCAAATATAAAGCACCTAAACTAAACCAATTTTTCCATTTTCAAAATCTACATTACAAGTTACATTCATAAAAGGAACACAATTTCACACATACACCTTACAAGAAGAATTATGTGTCGTTTTTATTCCCTCTTATAAGTATTAGATTCATAGGCAACACTTATCCATTCATTGGGAATTGGTTGAGGTTAGCTCAACCCAGCTCACTTACCCTTTTACAAGCTTAAACATATTTTTAAAATTTGATCAATAGGTTCAAAGTGAAGGAGATAGGGTTTTTGTATTTGTTTACATAGTGACCACCTGATATCATACAAGAAGACATTTTTTAAGAAGGCATAGTGACCTTTGCCAAAATAGAGAGGAAATATGACATAGGGTAAATATAGAACATTATATTCCTCCATATTAACTTAATCATTTATATTCTAATAGAATAATCCATGCATAACCATACACATTTTTTACTGGCCCCTTAGTAATTTACATGAATAGTGAGTGAAAATGTTCAATTATATTATGATTTTAGATTTAGACTAGTGTTTTATTACAATATATTAAATAATTCTACTTAGTGAAAAAATTATATCTTATTAGATCACATTAATAAAAATTAAGGTGAAACAAGAAGCAAAAAAATGAAAGAATAATATAATTTAACACTATTCATGTCAATGTGTGTAGCATTAATTTTCTTAGATATCTTAGGTATGAAATTGTACATATAAATAAATGTTATTTGTCTACACATGTGATTTTAGGTTACATTCAATTTTATATATCTCTTGGTCCTAAGACATGTCTTGCCACTTTCCATGTTGAGCCCACTTTTCTCAAATAAAATGTTATATTAGGAACTCCTTGGATGAAATCAATGGATACAACACTATATTATACTCATGATAATAGTAAATTTTATTTACAATCAGATATTATTTTAATTTTTAAAAGTAGAACAAATAAAAATGAAGAAACAATCATATTATGGATAACTTTATATCTCAAAAATGGGTGCCCAAACAACCACCTATTAGTTATGATAATATAGAAGAACCAAGAGAAGATGAGACATCATCACCTAGCACTCTAGCCCTTATACCCATTTTAAAATTATAATAATATATATTAATTCATTTAATTTTATGATGATGACATGGTTTATATAGATGCAAAACTTTCTCAAGTTACAAATTATACACAACTAATGCAGAAGGACCAATAAAAGCATAAGCTAATTTCAGTGGGTCACTCAATCCACCCTATGATGTATCTATGGATTTACAAATTAATCCTTAGAAAAATGAATTACTATAATGTGTAAATAAACTCATAAAATTTATAATTAGTCTCAAGCATGAAGACAATTAATGTTTTTGAATGTTGAATAAATATAAAAAGCTAAAAGGCCAGAGAGATACTAGTGTGGATTAGGAAATGTTCTAATAAAATTAAATATAAAAAAGGACTAATTTGAAAAATGGGTAAAATACACTATGGTAAATGGTGTGGTACAAAAATTAGGTGTCCAAAATATTTAAAAATATCAAAGGTTCCATAATATACATAAAAAAAAATTCAATACATAGGTTGCTAATAAAAGATATGTAAAAACTTTGAAACAAAGCATGTTTTTAGTATTATCATTCCTAATTTCCATTTATCATATAGATATAATTACATTTATTACACATATATTGATATTGACTATATACTACATGTTACATTGATATGTACATTGTGTTGTTACATATGATTTCTACATGGATACATAATATGTGCTCTCTTGTGTGCCTATGATTGATTGATTCCATGCATATATTTTATTTTTAATGTGAATGAGTGTTTCATGTCAATTTATTATTTATTTTTATTCTTATATTATCCTATACTCATCATTTCATGTAGTGTTATTGATTTATTATGTATCATACATCCTTGTGTGGTTGTACATGTATGGTTCTATTTACTATATGTGGTTACTTGATTGTGTGTGATTAATTGCCTATACTATACATTATTTTATGTTTCATGATATGATTCATATCATGCACACTACTAATTATATAATACCTTGATCATTTCATACATTGGCATGGTCCTTAACATGGATATATTGGGACATGATACTATTTTGTTTAGTGATTCATTTCTATAGATAGCCCTCCTAGGGGCAAATTGATACATGGAGGCATATCACCTATCCCTTTATTATATTTCTATACATATCTAATTTATATTATTATTATCTATATCTTATGAATATTAAGCTTATAATGGGGCTTCATATTTTCCCCTCTCATTTTTATATCATTTATTATGTCTTGACATTTAGGGTAACAAATATGCATTTCTACCATGCTAAATACTATTAATATTTGTCATCCCATGACTTTATTATATATACATTTTTATTATCTTTGGGGTAGTCATACCCATATACTATCCTTGAGCCTCATCGATCCTATCTTATATGTAATTTATTTCACTGATGTGCCTTGTGATCCTATATTGAGTATATATGAATGTGAAATTATTCCCCGCATCCTTTTTATATCATATCAAAATTTGGTTATGATACTTGATAAATAAATGGATATATCTTATACATGTTAGGACATACATTTTTTCATATCATTATCAATCTCAAGACCTAAAAATTTCCATCAAGGGTATCATACAAGCATATTACTCATGACTTATTCTATTGTTATATCTAATGCCAAGGACATATTATTATCACTAAATTCTCTATACTAGGGATAATAATGCTTTTTATGAGTCATATGAATGCCTATCTTATGAGATATAATAATCATATATATACCTATAAACCACCTTTGGGGAATCATACCCATATATATACTCCATGAGTTTAACATATCTTACAAATTTAGATGCTTATCTCACCTGTGTGTTTATTAATAGTATATCACTTACATAAGGGCATGAAATTATCCTAATCACACCTATTCATTTGATGGTTATCACACACAAATCATTCATTGACATATATTTACATATTGGGTCATATTCTTCTATTGGGCATAAATTCATTCCACTTCACCAAATGATATTAGGGGATTTTTTTACCCCTCACTTTCTCATCCTCACATGAGGTTACACATAACTATTTACCTTTATATGATTTTATTTATTTTATATGGTTTTTTTTGGACATATTATCTATATATAATATTTAATTAAGTGTAGTATATTATTTTGCCTCAATATTGATTAATTTATTCTCCATCAAGTCATATCAAACTATTGGGTGTTACATGATGATATATTTTTCTAGTTACATACATGTGTTTGTTAAGTGATTAAAAATATTTATATAATCTTAAGATACATTACATGATAACACATGATTTACATGACACTCTATTTTGATACGAGTGATTTAGAAGAAGACGTACTAACCCCTCGTCTCAAAATGGTGGCACATATACAAATATTTATACATTCATATATTTTCATAAGGAAGAAATACAAATTGTAATAAGTACTGATATATGATATATATCTAATTCACTAATAAATATGTGGAGCTAAGTTTTTACAAATTACGTTAAAATTTATATAAGTCAATAAATTAAGTTGTAATAACATATTATGAAATCTATAACATGTAAGATTTTTTTAGTTGTAATTACCAATAATGTCAGCAATATTCATTTACCACAACATGTATTTGTTCCTAATGTCATATTTTAATTTTATATTTCATATTAATATGTTAAATTATATTTACCAAGACATGGACTATTTTTTGGAAATTAAAAATTTCTTATAATTACATAGATTTGTGGAAATCAAAGTGTGGGTGGAGTCTCATCTTATAATCTAAATGTTTGATCCTTCTTTCCCTAAGTAAGTGTAGGCGCATACTTCTAATATTGTTTAAATTTAATTAACACACACACAAAAGTGGGGAATTATGCATAAACCTAATTTTGATACAATACTATTTTACATTATCTATTTTTCATGTTTTATCACACTTGGTACATGTACAAACATCTGTATATTTTTTGTACACTTTCTCTTTATGTTGGGCTCATTATAAAAATACCATTAATTGATATACCTATTAACTTGAATTTATGTAAAATTTTGGAAAATTATAATAAATCAATTTAATCTATCATATCTTAAAACCTATGGATAAACTATTCACTTGCATTTTTACAATCCTAGGTCCTAGAATGTCTAAAACATTATTTCAGGGTGTTTTCCTAAGTCCTCAATAGTTTGTATAAGTGTCCCCTTAAATTTTGGGTCATTTTTTCCTTGATCATCACATTTTAATATATTTTATTATTGGCCCATTTGTATATGTGCCCTTGAAAAGCTTATATATACAAGTGTACCCTTAGTAAATTTTATCTACTATGATCCTCTAATATCTTAATAATCCAAGCCTCTCATGAACATTTTATCAATTATTATAAAAAGGTATTCACATATTATCAAAATATTTTGCACACTAATTTAATTATACCCTCAAATATCTTGTGTAAAGGTCATTTATCATAAGAAAGTCATAATGGGATCATGTAGTTTCCTTTGGTTATCTAAGAGAGGAGGTGAAGTGTGCATAATTATATCACTTAAGTAGGGATTTTACTCACATGCACAAGGGAAATACATTTACTTTAATTTCAAGCATTTGATATATGTAGTTACAAATCTTTAATAGGTTTACCAATTCAGAAAACTTGTACGCACTCTTTTGTTGTAACATTGTTGAGGATTAGATCAAAGATCAAAGGAGAAATAAAACATAAAATTTATGTATAAATTCAAAAAAAAAGAGGGTTTTTAATGTAAAGAATACCTAAAGTTTATGTCAATTTCATTATAGAGAAATAAATAAAAAAATATATGAAATATATAGATAATTTTTAGAAAATTAAAAATGTTTCTAATCGACTTAAGACAACAAACTAAAACCTCAAAATGTTATTTTCTTTCGGTAATATTTAGACTTTAATAATGTATAGGTAAGTTGCAATTTAATTATTTCTGTATGAACCTCATTTATAATGTTTCAAGTATATTAATTTATATTTTTAGAATATTTTATATATGTATTTATTATTATATTTAAATTATTTATCTATATTTTTATTTTCCATAATGTTATTCCCATTATGCATAAAATAATTAAGAAAATTATCTATATTGGGGAATCTTTTTATAGTGGGGTAAATCATTTTTTCTTAATTTAATCCATTTGATTATATTAATTTTAATTTACCATAATATTATCGGGTTACACAATGTTGCATTTTCATGACCATATCTTTATATTTTATATATTACATTGCACATGGATTTTTGTGATTATTACAATTTTTTTTCTATTTCACACATGGTGTGCACAATCCCTTTATTTTGAGATGACTAATATGTAGGTTCATAAATCACTAAAATATTTATTCAATTGTTTAAAAACATTATTTCAAGAGATTACATATATGTCAATAGGTTAAAACATGGAAACATGCTACAAAAATATGTCAAGAGGTTACAAAGAGGTTATAGATGGATGCTTCATTAAATAGGAAGGAAATTTGTCACTTGGAAGGTCAATAGGATATATTTTTTATAGGTTTCAACACATCAAATTTTTAGATTAGACCCATGATAGTTTCATTTTTTTTAAAGATTAAAACATGGTTTGCATATTACTAGGTGTATTATTTCTTTATTTTTAATTTTAAATTTTAGTTTACTTCATTGGTTACATTATTATAAATTTAAATTTGGCATTTATCTAATTTCAAATATTCATGTTTATTTATAGTTAAAATTAATATGGTGACACAAGATCATTTATGGACCCTTAATGGAAGTTAAAACATTCATATAGAGAGTGATGAGACATGGTCTTTTGTATTTTTCAAGTCTCTAGAGTTAGGCTTTGATATAAGGTCCATAAAATTTTAGAAAATATTTGATGCCATGAAGTTTGAGTTACTATATAGACCAAGAGATATATTTATATAGAGAGTGTTGAGCTTCATCCATAAAATATTTATTGATAATGGATTGATATGAAGAAATTTTAACCTTACTTAGGGGCCTAAACACATAATGTGTGGCACAAGTGAAAAGGGAAGGAATCCTAAAGGAGGTACACCCTTACCTTACAACATGTTTATGGATATTTTTAGATAATTTATGGCATATATCACATATTTTATTATCTATTTGTATTTATCTATGTCTTCATATTGTTATTAGAGTCATCTTATAGAGTAACTAGAGCTTAAATTGGATATATATGCAAGGTAGTGGTTATTACTTGAGGATTATGATATAATTATTTTTCTTATGTCATAGTTTTGAAGGTTTCACCCTTTAATTGGATCAATCTTATTTACCAATTATAATCCTCTAATATCAATTATTATTTTAGATCTAATCATTATGTTCTCATTCTTGAGCTATATTAATGTTAATATTCTCATGGTGTTTACATTTGTATCCATTATTTTATACCATATTGATCTATCTAAGTAATTTTATTACATGTGTTATCATATATTTGTTTTAGTCATGGTTATGTAGCCTAACTTTTTCTTCCTAGATCTAGTGTATGTGAGCTAAAGGTTCAAAAAACTATTACTTGTGATCTAGGAAAAAAAAATTTGCAACAACATAGTGTATTACTTTTAGAAAAAAACTCAAGAATTTTTTTTAACCCTTATGAAAATTATGGTAATTAGATTCATATTAGAAAGAGGATCATAATAATATAATCCTCCAATACACATTTTTTTGACCTAAAACTCTCCACCATAAATAACCAAACTTTAAACCCTAGATTTCATGCATGGAAAATAAAAACACTCCACATTGATAAAAAGGAAAGAAAATATAGGAAAATCACCTATAAAGAAGGACATAGAGTCCAAAATGTTTGAATTATGGATTTCTATGTTGGTTACCTAATTCTACAAAGATGTGAAAAAACATGGTGAAAAATAATATCTAGATGTGGTTAAGCGGGGCATAGATGTAATGATGGAAAAATTGAGCACCATGAGTGGGACATTGGTAAGTATCATGGCTAATTTTCTAGAAATTCCATCATCTAATAATTCTCCATTGATTCACTCAATTTCTCCCAACTAGAATACTCAAAACTCAAATACTAGCTCAAAGAACATGTTACCAAAAGTGGAAGTGCAAGAGTTTTAGGGTATGTATGTGATTACCTAGATTAATAAAATGTAAATTTTATTTGATATAAAAAAAAACCATGTGAAAAAAATATGTCCATGGTTTATCTATAAAAAAAAAAAAAATAGTTAATTTAATATAAATGGTTATGGATCAAAATAAAAATAAAGGCCTCACTAGTACCTAGTGTATATTTACTAATGATTGTAGATACACTACCATAATAGTGTTATATAAAATTATTTCATCCAATTATAAACATTGAGATAATTGAGGATTGTCAATGATTATATTCAAAATTTCCTTACCCTGACTTTACATGTGGATAACATTACATTAGATAACCTGAATGACCTATCCTTAGGTGGGATCAAATATAACATCTAACTTGATGTTTTAATGTTTAATCCAATATTTGTATTAGATTTCATGGTTTTTTGACACAAGGTAGAGTAAATAGATATGTCCAAATGATAATTTTCACTATCAAAAAAAATAATATTAATCAAACACAATCATTACCTTAGTCTAATAGATTGACTCCTCAACAATTAAAAGTAAATGACAAAAATAGTTATGTTTCAAATGTGATAACAAATACAACAAAGGAAATAATTATTTTTAGACTAAATTATTTTACATTTAAGGGTTCAATGATGATGAAGAGGATGATGAATTATTAGATGAGGGTGAGGAAGATCCAAATGATTAATATGAAGATCCCTAACCAACTATATAATGCCATGTACTTCAAGGTAATATCACTCAAAAAAATCTTATGTTTTTGGGTTTCATCAAGAAATATAAGGTTATAGTAATGATTATATTAGGTATTACACATAAATTCACCAATAATAAGTTGGTGGCATGTTTGACTTGGTTTGCTTATCAAACTTATGAATTTCAAGTAATGATGATAGATGGAGGCACAATTAGTTTCTTAAGGAAATTACATAGTATCAAAATTACCATGGGATTTTACATGATAAAATATCCTATATTTTCTATTTACATGGGTGGGGATGACATATTTTTGGAACCCAATGGCTCACATCCTTGGGGAATATAAAGATTAATTTCTAGGAATTTTTTACGTTATCATAAGTAAGGGAGTAATATTTGGTTATGTAACAAAATATGTCATTATGTAAAGAGTATGAATTCATTATGTAACAATAAAATGTGTAAATAAAGGTTGAGAAGATTACAAGAGTCAAGGGAAATGTTAAACTAGAAAATGGAAAAGTCTATAAAGTATTATAAGAAGGAAAAAAAGGTAGACTATTTGCATGAATAAGAAATATTATTCATGTCTCATTTATTGTATCCTTATTTGTTTTAGATTATGGTAAAATCAGGTTTTGAAGGGACCCCGAAACCCTGTACAAGGAGAAAGATAAACATTAAAGCACATCCAGGTTAACACAAGAACCTGATAACAAAAAAGAACCAAAACCAGGTTTTACAGGGACCTGAAATCGACAAGTAAGAACATGAAAAAATAGCTGTCAAAACACTGATCTGAAAGATAACCAAATGGAATAGCAAGCTTCCAAATCCGTAACCAGCAAACCAAAAAAATGACCGGTTTACTGCCCCCAAAAAACCAATTAGCAGAAAGGAACTTTAGATGAATCTTTTAAATTCAGATTTTTCTTTTTGCATGACCGAAGATTCATATCTAGAGGAGGGACCAAAGGCTTAGACTTCTTTCTTCTGATTGCTATCCAACCATCTTCTACCTTAGCTACCTCAGCAACCCATGCCTCAGAAGGCAATGATCTTTGGACACCAGTAGGCATAAACTCCTTGTGACAGTCTAACATAGTCTGGCTCTTAGAAAGATCCTCCAGAACAGGGGAAGAGATCACCACCTCCTCCTCAGGCTCAACTATATCTTTAACTATAGCCTCCTCAGAGGCTTCATTTGATTGATTCTCCAGTGATTCTTCTTCATCTTCCGATTTGAATTACAACCTTTCCTCATTCTCAGACTCAGATTCTGTTGTTGTCTCCAAAGGTAGTTTGTCTATGCTATGTTTAGAGAAATCCTTTGGCCACCAAGAAGGTGAACGTCTGGGATTTTTTTTCCCAGCACCACAATGGGCAGCAATATGTCCTGTCTGGTGACACTTCCTACACCTAAAAGGAATCCCCTCATAATCCAAGATTTGTGTCCAGGTACCCCTTGGGGAATTAATGCATATCACCTCAGGAAGGCCCTTTGAAACATCCAGATCAACCAAAAATCGTGCACAAGTCGAATGGTGGCTCTTCGTACTATCTTCTTCATATAGAAACTCCCCTATAGCATTTACAATGGTTTTAGAAACTACCTCTTGCCACAAATGTATCGAAAGATAAGGGAGCTGCACCCATATAGGGATCTTGTTAAAGGATTCTGAGAGAGGATTAAAATCCTTGTGCCAAGGTTTGGCCATAAGAGTAAATCTGCCCTGCCAAGAAAAATTATTGTGGCACAATATAGACTTCCTATCTTCAGGGCTTTGAAATATTACTATAAAAAAACCCCTGGCGCAGGGCTGGATTTGACCGTCTTTAATATGCAGCCAACTCTTAGCAATCCAATTTTGTAGATCTACAAAAGAGGGCCAAAAACCACAGAAACAGAAAATGGCAGCACAAGAGGAAAACCATTTTTCTTCTTGGAAGATATTTTTTGCTAATTCAGGGTCTAGAGTTACCTAATAGGTTTTAAAGCACTTACAGGTGATACGCGGGTAGGTATAGGTGTTGTATGAGGCTGAGCATTGTGTATTTCTGCTTCAAAGGCTGCCACATCCACATAGATTTGCCCCCCTGGTCCATGCCCTGAACCAGGAACGTAGGCCGGACACACAGCTGTAGTATCTTCAATCCCTACAGCAGAAATCCCTTTGAGGGTATTCTGGTTCCTCCCTCTACTAGCAGGAAGAACCTCCTCCTTAACAACAACTAATTGTATCCTTATTTGTTATTTAATATTATTTTAGGTGTTTATTATTTAGTCTTGGTTTATGATGCCAAAATGTTTATTATTCTTTCTTGATACTTAAATACAACTAACAATGGTGTGGTTGTTGGGATTATTATAGGTCTCAAGCTTGATCTTGTGCAACATGTTTGATATTATGGTTCATTGGGGTAGAAATTGGCTTTACCATCTATGGTTATCCATTGATTTGTATCTAAATATTAATGGATTATTTTGGATGAAAATTCATTTGGGTTATTGATAGAGTATTGAAATCATTATTTTATAACACTTCATCAATTTGGGATCCCATTTGGAGTGGTCATTGTGTGGGTTCAGACCTATTCTACATTTTATATTTTAGAAAATAAAATATAATTTTCCATTTATAGGTGATTTATCTTATAAATGTTATATCACATAGGTAATAATCTCATCTAAAGTCATCCCTTTCCAAACACTAGAGTTATTATATAAGAATAACATAGTTATGTTTTACTAAGGAATTCATTATCATGATAAGAGGAACACATTTTTGTTCTGGTCATCTCCAAGTCCATGTAGCTTTACATGTGTATTATTTTTAATATATCTATCATAACCTACATCCGAAGTTCAAATAATTTACTCATCATTTTTTTCAAAGTTGACACCAATCATGTTTCATATCTCCTAATTCATTTTTTTCCACTGGTGCATCATTATATTTCCTATACTACCACATCATTGGTAGTTGTGTTCGATTGGTGGATGTTCTAGTTGTATCTAAACATATGGCAAGGAATATGGAAGCACCACTATGAAAAAATTCATCAAGAAAATGTATAGTAGGGTGGTAGATAGGTGGCAAATATTACATGGTTTATGATCCAAGAAAATTAGACATGTATAAGGAATTTTCATCTAGATAAATGGTTTTATTCTTATCTTTGTATAAATTCTTGATATTATATTCTATTTCTATGACATGATGGAAATTTGGTACACAATTTGGTGGAGAAATAGTTTGCATAGAAACTCTAATCATTTTTTAGGGAATTATTTTGATGTCAAGCCGACTGAAGGAGGGAAAGCACCATATATATAAATTTTAATATATGGAAACTATGGTGGTGGTGGTGGATGTATAAATGGGGGTTATAGTAGTGGCAATGGTGGTAGATGCAATAGAGTATATTATAACTATGGAGAGTCTAGCCATATGGTCAGGGAGTATCTTTAGTAATATGGTGGATGGATCAGTGTAGCTCAAAACTATAGCAAGGGATATGGATGTCACAGATTTATATTGAATTGGTATTGTTCTCTTTATTTTATCAAATACTATCATAGACTTGGTTCCCTAATATAGTACATATATTTATGTGTGATTTAAGATGACATGTTTCTTTTCATCATCAATACAAGATATACTATGTCTCTTATATGTTTTTTTTTAAAATCTTATTCTTACCTGATATATATATATATATATATATATATATGGATGTAATAGATTTATATTGAATTGGTATTGTTCTCTTTATTTTATCAAATACTATCATAGATTTGGTTCCCTAATATAGTACATATATTTATGTGTGATTTAAGATGACATGTTTCTTTTCATCATCAATAAAAGATATACTATGTCTCTTATATGTTTTTTTTTAAAATCTTATTCTTACCATACATTATATATATATATATATATATATATATATATATATATATGTATGTATATATATATATATATATATGTATGTATATATATATACATATATATATGTATATACACACACACACATATATGTTTTTTTTTTAAATCTTATTCTTACCATACATATATATATATATATATATATATATATATATGTATGTATGTATGTATGTATGTCTATATATATACATACATATATATATGTATATATCTATATATATGTATATATATATATATATATACATATATATATGTGTGTGTGTGTATATACATATATATATGTATATATATATGTATGTATGTGTGTGTATATACACACACACACACACACACACACACACACACACACACACACACACACACACACACACACACACACACACACATATAAACACATACATACACATATATATTCATACTCTAGTTAGATTGCCAACTCGATTAGATGTTATACCAGGGTGGTTTCAATACAATACCAATGATCAATAATGATCATCCAGGCCCAAATACAAAATTGTAATGAATATTATATATATATATATATATATATATATATATATATATATATATATATATATATATATATATATATATATATATAATATTCATTACAATTTTCTATTTGGGCCTGGATGATCATTATTGATCATTGGTATTGTATTGAAACCACCCTGGTATAATGTCTAATCGAGTTTGCAATCTAACTAGAGTATGAGGTCTGAAATAAGTCAAGTGTTTATGATTTTTTGTAAAAATTATAAATGTATTTTGGGTTTTTATATTATTTAGACATATAATGTAATGGATCTTTGACATGAGGACATGAGGTCACAGAGTGTAGGAGAAGTAGTTTAGTTTCCTCAAATACTTTTTTTAATGGTGCAAAAGTCATGAAACTAGATTTATTTTAGGACTTTTTGTGTCTCGAGGTGAGACAGTTCTTTGGTCTAGGTGAGTGTTAGCATGAGTAAGGGAGTAATATTTGGTTATGTAACCAAATATGTCATTATGTAAAAGAGTATGAATTAACTGTGTAACAATAAAATGTGTAAATAAAGGTTGAGGAGATCCCAAGAATCAAGGGAACTATTGAATGAGAAATGGGAAAATTCTATAAATTATTGTAATAAGGAGAAGAAGGTAGACCATTTACATGAATAAGAAATATTATTCAGGTCTCACTTATTATCTCCTTATTTGTTATTTAATAATTATTTTAGGTGTTTATTATTTAGTTTTAGTTTATGATGCCCAAATTTTTATTATTCCTTCTTGTTACTTAACTACAACTAATAGTTTGTGTATTTTCATTTTGAATGTAGGACATTGTAACTATAATGATTGCATGAAAAGTCTCCATGTCTAGTTATTTATCATCTTGTGCAAAATATTCTCAAAAAAATGTAAAATTGGTTTATATCATACTTGATTTTATTATAAGTAGAACTAAAAAATATGTCTACATGGCTTGACCCACATAAGATTAATGATAAAAAAAATTTATTGTTTTTAGAGGAATTCCAAAAGGATTACCACCACAAAGGTAACATGATAATTATATCTAATTGGTAGTATATGGTTAACCTCTAAATATAAAACCATATAGATTTTCATATGTCCATTAGAGTGATATTGAAAATATGGTATATGAAGTGCTAGAAGTTGGTATTATCAAGCATATCCATAGTGCATATTCATTCCCAATGTAAATTGTGTGTAATAAATATGATACCATAGGATGTGTCTAGATTATATACATCTCAATAAGTACACCATAAAATATAAGTTCCTAATTCCAATAATTTAAGATTTACTAGATGAACTGTGTGGTGTTGACTATTTCATAAAACTAGATATTCATTTAGGGTATCATCAAATTTGGATCAGTGATGTGGATATACATATAAAAAATTTCAGACTCCATAAGGTAATTATGAATTTTTGGTAATCCCTTTTGGTCTCATAAATTCACCATATAAATTCTAGAGTTTGATGAACACTATCTCTAGGCATTTTTTATATAAATTTGTCTGGGTATTTTTTGATGATATACTAATATACAATAAAACATGGGAAGAACACTTGTAACATGTGAATAAATTATTGATAGTTATGAAACAACATAAAATTTGTTCCAAGCCTTCCAAGTGTGCTTTTGGAGTATAAGAGGTAGAGTAATTATTTTATTTTGTGTCACATGAAGGTTTCAAAGTATACCATCACATATGAAGGCCATAATAGAATCGAAAATTACTTAAACCCTCAAGAACATTCTAGGATTTTTAGGGCTCAAAATTACTATTGTTAGTTTATTAAGAATTATGGAAGCATAGAAATACCACTCACAACCTTGTTGAAGAAGTACTCCATCCATTGGAGTGAATTTTCCACCAAGGCATTTGAGAAATTGAAGGAGGCTATATGCTCCACTCTAGTTTTAGCTACCCCATATTTTTCAAAGACATTCATGGTTAAATGTGATGCATCTAGATATGGAATGGGGATATTAATCATGTAAGAATTGTTACCCATTACATTTAAGATTAATTATCTCAAAGGAAATATTTTTTCAAAGCCTATTTATGAAAAACATATAATGGTTGTTCTTTATGTAGATAAACAATGGAGACCTTATTTGATAAATACCCATTTGAGTGGAAAGGGAAAGCCTTATATTATAAATATATATTGTACCTATGCAATAATTTTTCTCTAAAATACAATATCCTTATAGAACTTCATGCATCTATAGTAGGGATAATTTATAATTTAAAAAAAAAAAACTATCATAGAATCAAGAAATATTTATTTTATGAAATAATTAATGGGGATATATTGAAATTTATGTTTTAGATTAAGGTAAAAAATAGGTTTTGAAGGGACCCCAAAACCCAAGAACAAGGAAAGAAAGATAAAGCATCAATGACCACATGCAGAACCTAAAAACTACTACAGAGAAGTAGCAAAAATAGGTTTTATATGGACCTAAAACCACCAGAGAGACCACTGGTCAATACCCAGATTTAACATAGATCTGGCTACACCATAGACAGAAGATTACAAAAAGAAACTAGAGAACAGGACCAGAAAACATAACCAGCAAGAAGAACCATAAACATATATTGAAATTTATGTTAGAATAGATGATGTGTGAGAAAAATATGGATGAGAAGATGAATACCATAGGTATTTTGAAACCCTTATATATTCCTATCCAGTTTTGGGTGGAGTTTTCCCTTGATTTCATAACATGTTTTCCAAGGTTAGTGGGTAAATATGTTATCATGGTAATTATTATAGGCTCATGAAATATTCCCATTTTCCCCTTATCTTGGCCATTTATAGATATTATATTAATGAGTGATTTTTAGGTTATAATTCAAATTTTACATGGTATTTTTAAGATCATAGTAAGTGATTGTGACCTTATCCTTACTAGTAAATTTTTGGATGATTCATTCTCATGCTTATTTGGCTCATAATCTTCCATATCATCCTCAATCTGATGGGAATACATATTGGTCAATAAATTCTTAGACATTTATCTTCATTTATTTGTATTGGATAAATAAGAAAGATGGGTTTATTTTCTACCACTAAAAAATGTGGTATAATAATTCCTTCCATATATATTCCAAAAAAAAAACCATTTTTAACATTAAATGGGTATAGACCCCATCAATAACCTCATTCTTGAGGATTCAACCCAGGGTTTGACCTATTGAGGATCACCTTAAATATCAAAAAATGTATTATATTTTATAAGAGATAATTTGGAAATGGCATATAAATTAATAAAGTAACAATCAAATCAACACTATAATGATGGGAAATTTGAAGCGGTCAATTGGGTCTTTATTTGCCTATATTTATACAATAAAATGTACTTGAAAAATAAAAAATTGATAAAAAAATTTCTCCTAAGTACTATGATCCTTATAAGATCATGTATAAAACCATTAGTGTCTCATAAAATCTAGAGCTACCTTAATTGACACATATACATTTAGTATATCATGTCTTCTTCTTAAAGAGATAATTAGATAGTAAGTATCCACCCAGATTGAGTTAATAAAGCTGGATGACAAAGGAAAAGTCATTTTGGATCCTAAGGATTATTATATTCAACACACCCCACCTTTTATTTTCTATGGAAAAGTGGGGACCTAATTTGGTATTAAATCATATTTATTGCATGTGTTTTCCTCTTACAATCCATTTTCATTACAATGAGTTTTTAGAACTAGTCTATTAATAAAAATTGTGAAATCTTAATGTGTATGATAATTATTTGGATTACTCATTTGAATTTATTCATTTGGATTTACTTATTCATCTTTATGAAAATTTTGGTCTTTGGTAATTTGGTCTTCAAGAATTTTTTGGTTGTCAACTTCTAGTCGGGTAATTTATTTTTGATATCTCTATTTTAGGAATATTTTGGTCTTCAGTGATTTGGTATTTAGGAACTTTTATGTTGGTAAATTTTAGTCAGGAAATTTTTGGTTGGAAACATTCAGTGAAGGACACTCCATTCAAAAACTTTCTCCAACAAAATTTTCTTGAATGAAAATTTCCCCTAAAAAATATTTTAGTCTTTCAGAATATTCTTTTTTGTAGTTTTCATTTAGAGACTTTTGGTTGAGAACTTTCTCGAAAGACAATTTACCTAAAGAACATTTAGGTATTCAGAGACTTTTGTTCAAAACTCTAGGCTCAAAATATGAGATGATTCATCCTAAATGAAAATGCTAACTCTTGACTAAACCACATAGTGATAAGTGTCAAAAAGATTGACACTGTGACACCCCATAAATGGGTAAACACCCTACATGGCATGCCCACTAGGCTAAGGTGGTCAAGTTTGAATTAAATGAAGGTGATGAGATTGTAGATATTGGTGATTAATGGCACATGAACTAAACATGAATGCCAAAAGGATATAACATTGATCTACTAATCAGACTCATATCCATTGATTATCATCAATATTGAGTGTATATTTCCTTCTATAACACCAAATTCTTAACTACATTCAAACAAGCTATAATTTACATAACAAAGTGTCAAGCCACCATCACCAAGAGCTCAAATCTTACCAACATTGAGAACCAATGATGACATCTTATTTTAGAGAATACATAAGAGCCCAAGCACCATCTAGATTTTCCATTAAGGATTCAAAAGATTACATGGACAAATTTTTTGATGCAAAAGTATTTGGGGGTCTCTACACTAATTACTCAGCTCTATGAGAGGTGATAGATAGCATTAACCATTTCACTTGTGAGGAAGATGTCTCCATAGAATAAAAACAAGTTATAACTAACTTACTACCATTTTAGATGCTAATTTTTATTTACATAGTGTGGTTAGTTGGAGGAAGAATAATAATGTAGAATAAGTAGTGAAGAAATGGATTCTTTTGGTAGAGAATTTCACACTTAAATAAACTACCAAGAACCATGTGACCATTACTAGGTTCTCGATGGGAATATACAATGGTATGACATTATTAAACCTTTTTTTCCACTAGAGCATCCACTTCATTAATTTGGAGTGGTTACCATTACTTGATTTATTACTCACCTCACAGCACGCCTATCTATTATGGGAGATTATCAATGCCTACCTACAAGAGTTGATGTTACACAAGGAAACAAGGCCCCAATGTGGTAACTTTTATATGATGTCATATCTTTTGGATGTGGTAATGGGAACTATCTATAAATACAATGGGGATTTATGGGATTCAAACCTTGAATACATCAAAAAATAATTTATGATGTCTAATTATTTGTTCATATTTATGCATATGTGAGGAATATATTGAGAATTGTAGATGATTTTTATCCCCATGTCTAGGTGGAATTCATGGTGAACCATTGGCCAGGATATCCAATAGCATTACCATTATGCTCATGAATTTGGATGATTATTGGTTATACTAGACTATAATATTATCATGGTCTTTAGACATAAGATCAACCCTCTTCATCTCACCAAATATGTCCCAGATAAGGTTGCTAAGAAAGAAACTACGTATCCATTGTGGAATGGGATAGATGAGGACCCAACTAAGAATAAAAAGAGCACCTTGCATGGATCCCATCTCAAAATGAGGAGGATACAATACACATATTGTAAACACTTTAGATAGGTTGGTGGTGTTAGAAAGGCCTATTCCTTAGCTACTCTACCCCATAAGGATTGGGACCTGATGGGAGAGTGCAATAATGAGTTCACAACCTAAGTTTTCCCTACATGCATGAGCCTTTTGATCATCACTTCTTATTTTTCAACATAAAAGATGATGCATAGTTTAAAGAAAGGGCTAGGACTATTGGTGTAAATGAGGACTTATTAAAGGTAATCCAAGAATGTCCCTCCCTCACACATGGTCAAGCAAAATTTAGGATCTCACCATTAGGGGGATAGATATTTTTAGATTTCTTGAATAACAGACCCTTACAGTAGCCATAGGATCAAATCTAGGACCCCAAAAATCCACCTAATGTAATGACAGATCCAAGATAAGAGTAAGAGAAAGGTGTAGGGGAAAAATTAGTTGTTGTAGTATAAGTGGAAGAACACACTCCTCAAGGTCAAATGTTCATTATTGAACTAAGGAAGATGAAATAAGAATAGATAGAATAACTAATGTAGTAAAAGGATAACACTATTGGGAGAGAAAAACATATTATCTTCCTATAGTCATTTGATTAAGAAGACATTACATATTCTATGGCATCTCTAAAAACCACAACATCTAGCATAACTCTTCCTATTCCTACCCAACAAGTGACTTCTCCTCAAGCTACATATACATATACATATATATATATATATATATATATATATATATATATAGCTTATATATATATATATATATATATATATATATATATAGCTTGAGGAAAATTCACGTGTTGGGTAGGAATAGGAAGAGTCATGCTAGATGTTGTGGTTTTTAGAGATCCTATAGAAGATATATATATAATAAGATAAAAATGAAGGTAGGGAGACCTTAGGCCCAATCCACAAAGGTGAATAAATTATCAAACACAACCTTGAACTAAAGGTAATCTAAACCATGAGGTGGATGAAGAAGAGCTATAATAAGATAAGGTTCTAAGCCTATAGGGACTGAAAGGAAAGTCACCTATAAAATGTGACCAATCAGGTTAGGGTTATTTATCTACTTCCCCTAAGGCCACTCTCCTATAATTTCATTACCAGTTGTCTCTAGTTTGTATTTTCCAACTATCTCTTCATTTCCTACTATGTCATTGCCTTCATCTAGTCTTATTTTCACAATTATTACTATAACTACTCTTATAGTCTCCACTTTTGTTTCCACTACCACCTGTCAGCCCAAAACCCAATTTATAACATCTTATACTCAATTGAGTTCACTAATGCCCACATTAAGAATAGTGTAGACCATAGTAGTGGTGGCCATGAAAAGAGATCTAAAGAATAAACTAGTTTACATTCTCCATTTAATGACACATAAGAAATGTAGATTGGTCTAAAATAATATGGCCTTTAATGCCCAAACTAGCCCCTAAGACTGAGCCTACATAAGAAACCCAAATAGAGGCACATCCACTAGATCCATCAAAGTTGAATCTTCCAAATTGGGCCAAGGAATTAGGAGCATCAAATTCTAAGAGGTTATACTTGAAGATCATTGAGCTACCACTGTGGGATTTCTCTTTGATAAATCAACTAGCTCCATGAGAAGGTGAGGAAGAAGAAGTGTTAACCACCAAACTGCACCCTATGATAAGATTGTTTAGACCTTTCCAAATTTGGGGTAACATGGGATTAGTCTAAGGATATGGGTAATTTTAAGGTGGACTAAACCTCTAAGTTATGGGGATAGCTCCCTTGATGCATCATATATTCTCAAATAACTAAGCCTAATAACTTGTTTGGGGGAAAATAGAGAGATAAACATGAAATCAACCTAATCTAATGGAGGAGATACACTAATATAAACATCTTCCACCTTATTATCATGCACTATGAACATGAACACAAGTTGAATTGATGCATTAACTCAAAATGGCCTATAGACATGAGTGTTTCAATATGGAGGTGAAAACCAAATAAGGATCAAGATGGGGTGATTAATAGGCCTTCTAAGAGACACTTGATGAATCAACCTCCACACTCAGCCAATTCAAGGCCATGAACACACTTCATATAAATCTCCAAGATGATAAACCAACCTACAAGTAGTAAAGGAAATGGGACAAATGAAAGGAGTCTACTTGTTACCACTAACACTCATCAACCACCATCACTATTCTTTATTTGTAAGAATATGAGAAGGATAGAATCAACATCTAATCATTGTTTATAGGTAGAGATAAGTTTTTGGTAGGGAATGGATTTTCCATACTCCACCATGGATTGAATTACAAGCCAAAATAGGATATATTTATAGAGGAATTGAGAGAGAAGAGTAGAAAATGTGTTGGAGAAGATTCAAAGACACTTTTCACTTGAATGAAATAGTTAAAGCAATAAAAATTAGAGTGGAATAGGTTTAAATAACTCCTTAAATGTGTACATTACTTCATTCCATCATGGTATCTAAAATAATTGGTGTAGGATAGGTTTATTTACACTTAATTATCTTAATGGCTCATTAACTCTCTTTGAAACTATCCTCTTGGATACTATATCTTTCCATCATCTTCTTGAATAGTGTCCATGTGATCATGATCATTCTCTAGTGAGTCATTTACTATTTTGACCTCATGTTCATTAGAAATATTCTCTTGGTAATCAGGAATGAGTTCTTCAACTTTAATGAAACTAAGAGTCTCAATATCAACACATACCTCCTCTTCGACACTTAAAACCTCCTATAGGTTGTCTCTTTATTTTTTAGCTATTGAAATTGAACAAATTATCCTTGTAAAATTGGTATCCATTATTATTATAGTTCATATTTCTCTTGAATTTAATTTTATTCTACATCCTTTAAGGCTAATATATAATTCTCTTCACCAAAAGGTGTCCCAATAGTAATCTCTTATTCTAACTCACCTAGATTACCTTGGTCAACTATTGTTATAGATTGACTTTCTTCATGCACCTACCATAGGATATATTAATTCTAAAGGAGGTTGAGGTTGGGATGGTGGTGAATGTATTCATGAGTTGGTTTGGGAGTCAAGGTATCACCCTTATAGTTTGAGAAATTAGGAATAGAAGACCCTTTTAGGAATTATTGGAGAGAGAGAAGGTTCAGCTTTACTATAGATGTTTCATTATCCTCATCAAGCTACTCACTCTTTTGAATAATTACCTCACTTATATCACATCCCATTGAGGCTCCTTAGTAACTAAAACCTTATATTCAACCTTATCAACTAGAGCCTCCTTCTTATTTAAAAAACCCTCTTGGATAGACTTCTAAGATGGGAAGGATTTGGGTTCTTAGAGAAGAGGGAGTGAGGTTTG
Organism: Torreya grandis; assembly: GCA_037957365.1. Lineage (NCBI taxonomy): Eukaryota > Viridiplantae > Streptophyta > Pinopsida > Cupressales > Taxaceae > Torreya > Torreya grandis. Next base: position 5,734,507 of record JARHVA010000368.1, read on the forward strand.
ACTAGGCTCAAGGTTATTTTTGACTTCAATTTCTTGGTCTTGGATCTCTTCCTCTTGATATTCTATTTCTCTTATTACCACCATTGACTAAGATAAGTGATCATTTTCAAGTTCAATTTCTCTAGTTAGGTGAGCTTCAAAACCATGTCTCATCTGATAATAAATATCCTCTAGATTATTAGGAAGGGAATGGATATGTGAATTATGATTTAAATCATGATATTTAGTCCTCTCAAAAATACATTATTCACTATTTTTCATAGTCTTTTGGATATACTTCCAAGTAGGTAAATCTTGAGAAACTTGTGGTGAACTTGGAAGGTTTTGAAACTCATCTGCTAAGTCTTTTAAGGGAGGATGGGTTGATCAAAATAAGACTAATATGGAATAGGTGAGGGGACATGAGGCTGATAATAATGGATTTTATTCCCCTCATAAACCAATATCTTCTCTTATATTCTTGAAATTAGGCCATCTATGTCTAGCATATCACTAGTGAGTCTTGAATGTTTCTTCCTCATAATATATACCTACTCTCTCTAAATTTTTTGTAATGAGTCTCACAAATTACTAATGAGATGAATAGGGACCCCTTAGACATACTCTATTTATGTATTAATCCTAACCATATATCTCTCATATCCTAAGAGATTTTACTTAAGGCTTGAGATGTACTAATTTGGAACATGGCTATGTTGATCATCATGATCTTGCCAAGACTAATCAAGAAGATAATAAGCCTACCAAGGAAGTAAACTTAGATTGGGAAGTGGCATATATAAATGATAACTAGGCTAAGGAGTTTCAACAAAAGATTGGTAATGATCAACATATTGTTGGTGATAAGGAACATAGAGTTGGTATGGGTCATGAAAAGGATGATAAGGATCATGGTGTTGGAAATATTGTCATTAATGTCAAAGGTTTAGCATTATTGGTGATAAAGTCCCCATTGCATTTAATGTTGTTTGTAATAAATATATCTTGGCTAATATGAGTTAATATTTATTTAACATTAATGAATATATTTTTGGTTGCATATGAGACAAAAGAAGGGCCCATGGAGAAGTCAAAGAGCCATAGGGTAAAGACAAAAGAAGGATGGGATGCATTTTCCCATGAAAAGTCATCTTGGGGAATACCAAGAGTCACCAAGTGAAGACAAAAGAGTAAGGGAAAAATTTCTCATGAAGGGACACTTTGAGGAATATGAAAAGTCACTAAAGATAAGGACAAAAGTGGGAAGGACGTTTTTGGTCATGAAGGGTCATCACATGAATTTTCAAAGGCTTGAATATGAAGGGTCATCCAAGATTGGCACCATTTTCCATGAGGATTGAAGGGTCACAAAGGGGGAAGGCCAAAGGTCATTTAGAAAGCTATAAATAAAGGCTTGAGTAGCCATTTTTAATATGGTTGAGAGAGGTTGATTTTATATTTTAATATCTAGCTTAGAAGAGAAATTGTGAGAGATGAATATGATTTGTATTTGTTATATCTAGCTTAGAAGAGCAAAGGTGAGAGAGAGGAAGGAGATGTTGTATTGATCTATCATTTATTGAGATAATAACATTGAGAGATATGTGTGTGGTATACACAAAGAGGTTAGTTATCTTGTGGGTTGGTGCTCATGAATTGTTGCTAGGTTGGCGCTCGGCAAAGGGGTTGGTACTCCTATTGGTTGGTGCTCATGAATAGTAGCTAGATTGGTGCTCGACAAAGGGGTTTGAATCTCCTATGGGTTGGTGTCATGAATTATAGCTAAGGTTGGTAATTGGAAAAGGGGTATGGTGCTCATGTGGGTTTGTTCTCATGAATATAATTGAGATTGTTCTCTGTGGTTTTTCCCACATTGGGTTTCAACGTTATATCTGGTGTCTCTCTCTATCTTGTGTGATGTTTATTGTTTGAGTTTTATTGCATATCTTGAATGTTTGATTAAGTGGAATTTGGTTAAAGGAAAGTTTTATAAGATATATAATATACTGATTCACCCCCCCTCTCATTATATTATGTGCTTAACAATTGGTATCAGAGCAAGTTCCTTTTTGAAAATTTTTACAACTTGAAGGTAGATCGGGAAAGCATGATGGCTAGGTCATAAGAAGGATTTTCTACAAATAAGGCACCTTTATTTGATGGGATGAATTATGCTTTTTGGAGCATGAGAATGAAGGTTTATTTGATGGCCCTTGGATTTGACATATGTACATCAGTGGTGGAGGAATATGAAGAGCCACAGACATCTACAATTACTCCAGTAGAAAAGAAGGCAAGTGAATGTAATGCTAAAGATTTAAATGCTATTTTATGTGGTTTATGTGAATCTGAATTTGTTAAAGTTATACAATGTAAATATGCTCATGAAACTTGGGTAAAACTTGAGAATATTTACAAAGTGATGGAAAGATTTAGCAAGCTAAGTTGTAGACTTTTAGAAGGCAGTTTGAAAGTTTGAAGATGGAAGAAGAAGAAGATATAGAAAGTTATCTTTTGTGAGTTGATCAAGTCATAAATCAGATTCAAGGTCTTGGAGAAACATTGGATGAGTCAATGGTGGTGCAAAAGGTTTTGAGATCTATACCAATGAGATATGATGCAAAGGTTTTGACAATTAAGGAGATGAAGAATTTAGCCAAGCTAAAAATGGATGAGCTTCATGGTATTCTCACAACATATGAGATGTGGATAGAACAAGACAAACCCTCAAAGAGAGAAGTGGATTTCAAGACATCAAAGAAGGAGAAAACTAAGATTCAAGAATCAAATGATAGTTCTAGTGATGATGAAGATGACAACGAAGCACTTTTCATTCACAAGCTGAAAAAAGGAATAGGTAAATATCAAGGAAAATTACTTTTTAAATGTTTTAATTATGGAAAGATTGGACATTTTTTAGCTAGATGACCAGATAAGGTTAATGATGATGAAGAAGAAAAGCCTACATACAAGAATAATTTCAAAGGCAAATCCAAGAAGGGATTCGAGAAGAAGAGCCTGTATTCTAAGGATCCTAGCTCAGTTGAAGATAGTGGAGTCAGTGATTCAAAAGAAGAATATATTCTATTCATGGCCATACATGACAATCAAGAAGAAGAAGAGGAGGAAGCTAAAGTAGATATGGAAGGAGAACTCAATTGTGCCCTAGAAGAGTTAAAAGCTGCTGAGAAGAAGAATCAAAGATTAAAGCACCAGATCAAGAAAAATGAATAGGAGTCAAAGGAAATAATTGAAGATCTACAAGCACACTTTGAAGAAGCCAAGAAGAATGAAGAAGATCTCAAATCACAGTTGGAAATAGCAAGAAAAGAATGTCAAAGGTATGTTATTGAAATTGCCTCTTTAAAAGAAGATATTCAGAAAGTAGTCAATGATAAAGTAGTTAGTGATTCAAAATTTGAGGATAACACTAACATGCTAAATAAGATATTGGAAAGTCAAAAAGCATATTCATATAAGATAGGGATCAGATTTGAAAATAAAAAGAGCTATGCTAAAGCTCTTATAAAAGAGGAAACAAAAAGGGGAGAAGAGAAAAATATAGAGGACATTCCAAATAGAGAAGGCTAGAGAGAACAGAGCTACAAAAGGCAATCGGGTTAGAGATATACAGATAGGTCTTATTTTTATGGCTATTATTTTTATAGTAATGGATATGGTCACAAGAAATTAGAATGTAGAAAAAGATCTAAGAATTTCATAAATAAGGAGAAGGAAAGTCAAGTAGATTCAAGCAGAAGCCACAACTCTTTTGCTCCTCTATTAATCTTTGATGAAGAGACCATAGTATGCTACAAGTGCAACAACTTTGGACACATAACTCAGTATTAAAGAAGTGTGTTTGAGTCAGTCAAGAGGGATCAAAGTTTCAAAGCTCCATTCATCAAGAAGAAGAATCAGAGTGTCAAAGATCCATTCATCAGGAAGAAGGTTCAGGCATGTTCATGGTAGAAGAAACAATATGAAGATTCAATGATGGTTCAGACATCACTGCATGCAAGAGGTAAAGATCAGCCATGGTTAATTGATAGTAGATGTTTGAGGCATATGCCAAGAGATAAAAGTAAATTCATATCTCTAAAGAAGATCAATGGTGGTACAGTGAGGTTCAGAGATAAAACCACTGCCAAGATACCTGGAAAAGGTACTTTGAGTTTGGATTATGGTAGAACTAAGCTAAAAATGTTTTGTATGTAAAAGGTCTTAAGAATAATCTGTTGAGTGTTAGTCAAATTTGTGATCAAGGATACACATTAAGGTTTCATGCTGAAGGTTGTCAGATTAGAAGAAAAGATTCAAATGAGTTGATTGCATATGATCAAAGGATAGGGAACAATGTATATGTATTGTTAGATATCTTCTCAAAGGCATGATCAAAGGACACATTCAAAGATTGGCGAGAGGAGTTGGGAGTAATTTCTATTACTTCCTACCATTGATGTTCAGCATTAGTTGAGGGGGAGCTAAGTGTTAGCTCCAGGTAGGCCCTTTGCCATTGATGTCAAAGGGGGAGAATAATAGGCATAGGTACAAGTGAAAAAAAATAGGTACAAGGAATAGGTACAGGTTGCTATAGTAAGGGTGAGTTACTGTATGTTTTCAGATGATAGGATGTGCAAGTGATAGGATGTGGTAGTTTTAGGATTGAGGTTTCCATTAATGAAAAAGGGGAGATTGTTAGAAATATTGTCATTAATGTCAAAGGTTTAGCATTATTGGTGATAAAGGCCCCATTACATTTAATGTTGTTTGTAATAAATATATCTTGGCTAATATGAGTTAATATTTATTTAATATCAAAAAATATATTTTTGGTTGCATATAAGACAAAAGAAGGGCCCATGGAGAAGTCAAAAAGCCATGGGGTAAACACAAAAGAAGGATGGGATGCATTTCCCATGAAGAGTCATCTTGGGGAATACCAAGAGTCACCAAGTGAAGACAAAAGAGTAAGGGCAAAATTTCTCATGAAGGGACACTTTGAGGAATATGAAAAGTCACCAAAGATAAGGATAAAAGTGGGAATGACGTTTTTGTCATGAAGGGTCACCACATGACTTATCAAAGGCTTGAATAAGAAGGGTCATCCAAGATTGGCACCATTTTCCATGAGGATTGAAGGGTCACAAAGGGGGAAGGCCAAAGGTCATTTGGAAAGCTATAAATAAAGGCTTGAGTAGCCATTTGTAATATGGTTGAGAGAGGTTGATTTGATATTGTAATATCTAGCTTATAAGAGCAATTGTGAGAGATGAATATGATTTGTATTTGTTATATCTAGCTTAGAAGAGCAAAGGTGAGAGAGAGGAAGGAGATGTTGTATTGATCTATCATTTGTTGAGATAGCAACATTGAGAGATAGGTGTGTGGTATACACAAAGGGGTTGGTGCTCTTATGGGTTGGTGCTCATGAATTGTTGCTGGGTTGGTGCTCAGCAAAGGGGTTGGTGCTCTTGTGTGTTGGTGCTCATGAATTGTTGCTGGGTTAGCAATCAACAAAGGGGTTGGTGCTCTTGTTGGTTGGTGCTCATGAATAGTAGCTAGGTTGGTGCTCAACAAATGGGTTTGAAGCTCCTATGGGTTGGTGCTCATGAATTGTAGCTGAGGTTGGTAATTGGCAAAGGGGTATGGTGCTCCTGTGGGTTTATTCTCATGAATATACTTGAGATTATTCTCCACAATTTTTCCCACATTGGGTTTCCACATTATATCTGGTGTCTCTCTCTATCTTGTGTGATGTTTATTGTTTGAGTTTTATTGCATATCCTGAATGTTTGATTAAGTAGAATTTGGTTAAAGGAAAGTTTTATAAGATATAAAATATACTGATTCACCCCCCCTCTCAGTATATTATATGCTTAACACATGGTGAGGTTGATATAGATCATTATGAAACTAATAAATCTCATCAACTTAGGTGAAATTGAAATATAATTCAAACTTTACCATAACCACATCATGAAAATGAAAAAATATAAATAAATTCTACCATAATAGATACATGTACTATTGTAACTAGATGAACATGCTTAGATTTTTCATTGGTTCTTGAGGTCATGCCTCTAAATGTTGTTGATTGAAGAGCAACACCAAACACTCTTTAATTGATTAAAACTCCTATCCCACTAGGCATGAAAGAATTTTTAACCATCAAAATGCATCCTAGGAGAAGGTTGTTTAGACCTTTCTAAATTTGGATTAAAATGGGATTAGTTTAAGGTTATGGGTGACTTGTAAGTGGACTAAACCTTGAGGTTATGGGGCTATCTCCCTATATGCATCATTTATGCTCAAATCACTAAGACTACTAACTTGTCAGGGTGAAAAGGGAGAGAGAAACATGAAAATAACCTAATCTAATGGAGGTTATGCACCAATATAAACATCATCCACCTACCAATCCTACAATATGAACATGAGCATAAGTTGAATTGATGCACTAATTCATAATGGCCTTCATGAATGAGTGTTTCAATATGGAGGTGAGAGGCAAATAAGGACCAATATGGGGTGATGAATAAATTTAATAAGAGATACTTGATGAATTACACTCCACACTCATCTAATGCAAGGCCATGAACACACTTCATATGACCTACCAAGATGATAAACCAACTTGTAACTAGTTAAGGAAATGGGAAAAATGAAGGGAGTCTACTTGTTGCCACTAACAATAATAAAAAACCATCACTATTCACTATTTATAAGTATATGAGAAGGATGAAAACAACATACATTTATTTTTTATATTTAAATACAAGTGGTTGTTAGGGTGTGGCTTCACCATACTCTACCAAGGATTGCATTACAAGCCAAAAGAGGCTACATTTATAGAGGAATTGAGAGAAAAGAGAAGAGAATGTGTTGGGCAAGAGTTAAGGAAACTTATCACTTATTAGATATAGTTATATAAAAAAAGAGAGTTTAATAGGTCTCAATAACTCTTCTAATGTTTTCATTACTCCATTCCATCGTGGTATCCAAAATAATGTCATAAAAGAGGTGTCTTTGCACTTAATTATCTTAGTGGCTCACTAACTCTCTTTGAGACTATCCTATTGCCTACCTAAAGATGACAAGGCTAAACTAGACCCAAATTATCCTCATAATAATTTGATCTTTTTGAATCCTTTCCTATTCTCTAAGTGCTCCATTTATCATCTCATTTTTTTGGCTCTTCCTCATGAGAATTGTCCTTGATTAGCCATATATGCCTATTAGGCAACTAGGTCTAATTGTTTGATGGTAGTCCTTGGAATAGTAGTATAAAATCCTTAATAAAATATATTATAGGTTTAAGAGATTATTTTAAAACATAAAACCATGTTAGTTTATAACCCATAGCCTTTAATTGGTCTAACCTTTCCATTCCACCTTTCTTAGGTGGCTACATCACCTTCTCTCAAGAATATCTACACTATCTTTAGGAATTGGACCTATGAAAGCTACTTCAAAAGAAAATAAGAGGATTTTGGACTATTATAAGGTGTAGGAACCTTCAAATCAACCTCCTCAATGATTTTCATCATCTCAATACACTTAAAACCCTATTTTCTACCTAAAACCCTATAAAGGTACAATTTTTGATGAGTTTGTATAGGTGATTGTACCTAAAAATTAAATGGTGAGGGTATATTTGAAGTTAATAATGTCATATAGGTTTTTTATAGGCTAACCTAATGTCTTTTGAGCCTTTAGGAATATAAAACCTTCATCGGGTTCTTTTGTGAGGTTTAGGTAGGGTTTAACGGCTCCACTAGTCTTAACAATGATTCATATAGTTAGGAGGCCTAACCCAGAAAAATATGACAAAAAAATCAGTAAAAAACCCCCTCAATCATATCCAAATTCCACTTAGTCCCATTCAATTTCTCTTAAAAGTACCAAGTAAAACTATGTCTTCTTAGAGCTCCAAAATAGTGCAAATAGTGTTTTCAAGGTGGTTTGAGGTCTTAATGATGATTCATAGAGTTTGTCAATTTTACAAGGTAAAAAATTAGATTATTCCTAATTATATAACCCCCTAAACCTTTGTTTATGATCTTATATCCCCTTGCAACATCTCCATATAGTTTTTAGCATAATAAGGAGACCAATTTTCACTATTAGGCCAATTTGAGAGCTTGATAAGGGTATACTTGCTTGAGGTGGTGTGAAAGAGTTTGGGTTTTTTTTAATAACACCTCATATGGGTCTATGCCACCCCACATGACCTATTCCAATTCTACTCTTTACCCTTCCTCTTGTTTAGGTCTCCTATAATCCCATTAGCCCTTGTTTAGGCTTCTTGGGTCTTTAGACCAATTTGACCCTAGAGGTCCAATTATTGAGATTCAATCTTAAAATTACGATTTTATAACCCATTTACCATCTAAAAACATCATTATTTATCTTCTTTGATACTTACAATATTCATCATGATCCCAAAAGTGAAATTTGTCCCTAATTTCCATATATAGGCCTATGACTATCTATTTAGGCCTATTAGGCCTAATTAGCTTATCAAGGATCTTATTTTATTAAAAATACCAAAGTATTAAATGGATAATAATAACCTTAAAATTAAATTAGATATACCTCCTTACCTCTCTTTCACTTCTCCCTCTTTATGACTCTACCTGTAAGTGGTAGTTATGTGTTTTTTGATTGTGTAAGAAGGTGAATATCCTCTTCATGATAACTCTCTTATCAATTACAACATATATATTAATTTATATAAAATTTTAAACCCTATTTCACCTCATAAACTTTAAAAATATCCTAAAATTTACTCTTTTACCCAAATTTCCCTTTTCTATAGTTAGGCATATCTATGACAACTCTGAGTTTCTTGACTATGAGTGATCATTTAATCGGATAGTTTCTTATTTTGTTAGAATATGAAACCCATTATATGATTTTTTCACTTATATTATTATTATCATTGATATATATATAACCCTCTTTACCTCCTCATCTCGTCACTCTATTAGTGTTTCTTCATTTTGCAACCACAATCCTTTGTGTACAATAGGAGTCTTGACTAAGCTTATTATCTTAGGGTGAGTTAATGGTGTCAATATTTGTTTTTCACTAATTTATCCATCTCCCATGATTATTAATAGGTTTTTATGACTCCCCATGAGTCCTCAATTCCTTATATACCCCATCCTAATAGCCAACACTTCATTTACTTAGTTTGTATAATAGGTCTCTATGTGCACAAATGAGAGCATGTCTCTCTAGATTATGCAATGAGTAATTAGCATAAGGAGTGAGGAATAAAATACTAATTCATAGGTAATAATCAAAATATATGTACCTATTAATTTTATATAGTGTCTTAATTATCCTCAACAACCATCAACCATGAAACACTTTGTTCACAACTTGAAAAGAAGATTTGCACTATGGATGACATTCATGTTAAAATCAAGACTCTAAAGGAGTTGATTATTTTAATGATATAGCTATTTTTGGGAGGAAAATAATAATTTAATGGATACAAGAAACACATCATCAAAAATTAAACCACTACTCACTTCCATATTCATGCATTGAAGGCTCTGTAATATCAAGAGATCAATGCTTGCAACCTATAATATATGAAAAGATAAAGGTTTATTACACCCATGAGGTCACACATGTGAAATACGGGTGCATAATTATTTATATATATTTTTATGACATATATAAGACACATAAAAACATTTATTTCATCAATTAAACCAAAAATGCATTGAAACCATTTAAATATTGGCCTTATGTAGATGTAGAACACTGTTTGATTTCCTAGGTTATTAACCATTGTTCATAAAGCATGGGTTATCAATATAAAAAATAATTATAATAATGGAAAGGTCATGATACACACTTTCTCTTCCCAAAATCTTAAATCACCATTTTCTCTCTCTTATATGGATTGAACATAAACCTGACTGGCTATCTAGAGTTGCCAAGGAGAATGATGGAGAGAAGGGATCAATTTTTAGCTTATTTGAATAAAAAACTCATGGATTCTATTCTATAATTCCTATAATTATTTCCTCTTGACTAAAATTGACCTAATCTAACTCTACAATGATTTTACAAGTCTGAAAATGCCTCTAAAACCCCCTTTTTCTTACATTTTTTCATGGTTCAGATCTTGAAAGGCTATTTGTGAGAAATTGGAGTAAAATAATGTTTTAAAACTAGTTTTTATGAGTGTATGGAAGTTTAAAGGTCATTTTAAAACATGTGGGGCCCCTTTATGATGAATAAATGACATTTGACCCCTAAAAATACTTCATTTTACACATAAGACAACTTTGTCATGACTTGGAATGACTATGAAACCCCTAAATACTCCACTTTTAATGTGACATCAAAATATATATTCTTAAGATGTTTATAATATGGAGGTTAACTCATATGACATGTTTGATTTGATGACTTAGAGGGATAATTAGAGCTTAAAATAATCTTGAAAAAGTAGACTATAAAAGGCGACCTTGGATATAGATTTAGACCTCATGTTAAGGATTAAAAAATACTTGGAAACCCTTTACATATTTTTAACAAGGTTCTCCTTAATAAGTGGCTAAAACATGCACAAATACTATGAGAAAAAGGAACCTTGACTTCTCTAAATACCTTAATTTTTGCTAAAATATTTTAACTTTGTCAAACAACATTTAGAACATTATCTAGGCTTCAAAGACACTTGATACCCTTCCACTCACCCAAAGACAACTCATGAAAACTTAACACATCATCCTAAAACTCAAAACATGCTATCACATTAGGATGTATTCAATTGACCCATAGTACAAATAATGAAACTTTGAACAATGTTAGAAGGATTTAAATACCATTCAAAGATCATGACAATATTTAGGAAGAATCATGTACTCTTATAGGTCCATATGAGAAATTTTTAGAATATAGGGGTTGAAACTTGGCCTGGGAAACCAAATTGTAAATAGGAAGATATAAAACAACATTGGGTGAGGTTTAATTTTGGAAGAAAGAGAAGAGATATACTCTCTTTCAAAGAGAAAAGATAGGAAAAAGGGATAGTCCCATTTTATTGGGGACTTTAAGTTCTACATAGAGACCTACTTTGGAGAACTAATGGCCATCTATAAGGGCTAAGAGAAAGAAAGAAAAGAGTTGGAATAAGATATGGAGACCCTTAGGGAATAAAAGTAGGTGATCCATGTCCCTTTGGAGATAAAACAAGATATTCAAAATGTAGGCTTAAGGATATACAAAATAATAGATACTATTCATTATTTGAGAGACTAAATGGATCTCCATGTAACCATAATAACTAAAATGTTTAAGGTTATCAAGGAAGATGAGAACATGCTCAATTTTTTTGGTCTTGTATACTAATAATAAGGCATTAAAACATTTGAATTTGATGACCCCATAGGAGTATCAAATGTGTTGAATCTATTATTCATTAAAACCCAAGAAGCCTAAGAATGGGTAAATTTTATTGATGATTTAGTTATAAATATCATCGAATAAGATAAGCACATAGTGAATTTTTTTAATGAAGTATAATTGACATGTTCATGGCATAGAACTAAAAAGTTGGTAGACATGTTTATTTTTGACCAAATGTTACAAAAAGTTTCAAATAATTTTAAGTAGAGTTTACAAAGCTTAACTTTAGAAGATATTGAAGAAAAACTAAGCTCAACAAGGAAGAAGGCCATTAAAGCATAAGTCTTTCAGGTAGGCTTTCAAGCTACCAAAATTAAGCATGTAAGACTAATGTCACAAGAATATATGGTGAACAAACCATCTCTTATATACATGGTCATAGTAAGAGCACATCATGGTAGTGGAGACAAACACTATCAAGAGCTAGAGGCTTAGAATAAATCTACTTTGGCACCATCTTCCAATTTAGTATCTTAGACTCTACCTAATATCCTAGTCTCAACACCACCTAAAAATTTAGTTCACACTTGCTTATCAAGTTCATTGGTGAAAAATTCTAATTCAACCCCAACTATAACTTTTCTTCTACCCACCACTTCAGTTCAACCTACCAGTTCAACTCTAGTTACTACTTTAGTTCCATCCACAATAATGAGCAGTGCCATGTAGTAGCTAGGACAACCTTAGTCGAAGGCTAATTTTGTATAATTTTTCATGTAATTATTATTCATGTTAACCATAGATATTTAAGACTTTTTATATTTATGTTATAATTAAATGAATCTTTTTGATATTATGCACACATTGCATCCTAATGTAATCTATGAATTATAACATACAATTTTTATTATCAAACTAAAACATAGGTTCTAATTATCCTGATGTAATATTAAGTTTTGATACACTTTGAGGATGAAAAAACCCCTTAACAACTCTTTTAAATACATGTAAAACCCTATTTCAAAGGATAAAATTTTTATCAATATATAGGAAGAAATCAATTCATTGATTTTTATGCAATTATGTTTGTTCTCTCTTCTTCCTTTTCTATTATTAAAATTTTAGCTTCTTTGTCTATATCTAATTGATAATTTTGAAGTGTGCTAATGATAAAAATGATTTTTTTAATTTTTATTGATGAATGTTGATCTTAGATGTGCAACATCTATTGAATATTGGTAAATGTTCTTAGTTTAAGAAATTAATATAGATTGAGTTGATAATATGAGGTGTGTAGGAGTATTTCCTTTTAGTATAGTCTTCTACGTTTGTGATTTAGCTACTCTAGATAAATTCCTAGTCTGATTTGTAACCTCTCAAATAAGGGTTTGCAAAAATAGATCTAAAGAGAGCAATCTTCAGCTGAGATCACGAAGTTTCCTATACTTAATTTTTCTAGACTGATAACCATGCTTGTTCATGAGTGTGAAATAGCTATTGTAGATTAGGATTATGAGATAAGTTTAGATCATGTGTTAGTCAATAAATCTCTAAAATAAGAATAAAGACCTAGCTTATCAAGACTAACCCCTCAAGGTGCATTGCTAATGACTTGAATGAGATATATAAGAAAAGAATACAATCAAACCTTCCAAGTAAATATTTTCCCTCACATGTGGTCAAGAACCATGATTTTACATGGATTTGGTGATCCAAGTATTTGTAAATAAATATTAACATGATAATCCATCATCTCCTAGTGCATGAATGGCTTAGGCTCATAAGATTTTATCAATTTATGTTAATATGATGAAGCTTGTCTATAGCAATTTATGCATAGTTATTTTATATAACTAAAGCTTTTATGAACATAATTCTGCATAATAAGTTTACACAAAAAGAGATTAAAAATAATGGATTGACTCACTTATTTATATCTTTTAAAAAATGTTCAAGATCAGCCATGATGATCCATCTTGAGATCAAGATGTGTGGCCATGGACTGATTCAATCTTGGAGAGATAATCAATAAATAGAGTCATTAATATTTAAAAGAATGGGGCATTGATGAGGCATGGGAGGGATTAATTCTAATATATATCCTATTAATGGATTATGGATACCACCTCATTGATGATGTCATGAGATGATGTAGAATTGAATATTAAATTTCTAGTAATTAGATATTCAATAAATTTCATGGAATTTTTACTTAAGCTCTTGATTTAGTTTAATTTGCTTAAGTGGATTTGATTGATTTTATACAATTCTATACAAATTTATTACACACTTAATAAACCTAGTCAAAAATGTCAATTTATTGAGTCATAATTTAACTAGAGTATAATTAGAAGAAGGTGTTAGTTGCATATGAGATAATACCCCAGTTAGGGTATTATGGATGAAAAATAACACATGCATGTGATGTAAGCTACTAAACTAGAAGAGTTTAGTGGTCCAAGACATAATTTTGTGTGGTCATAATTTGACTCAAAATTATTTAATAAAATATAATAATCACATAAAATGCATTTCCCCATTCAGGGACATACTAGCACAAATTGACACATGTACATGACAAGTTTGAATGATTTACAGTATTTTAGTGATTTTGGTCTAAATTATGCATTATTGTAGAATATCATTTAGATTGACAATTTGTGATAAGAATTGGGTGTCTACATTTTCCCCTATTTGAGAAGGTGTATCGAGATATTTGGTTGAAGCAACATCTTTTCAAAGAATGAAAAGGTCAATATAATCAGAAGAAATAGATTTTGTTCTTATTTTTTTGTTAAATTTTGCATGAGTGACAGAACGATAGGCTTACAAAAAATCCCCAAACATTTTTTGGGTAACCCTTGATGCCCCTCAAGGTGAAGATGAAATTTTTTAAATTTTTGATAGGTTGGACCTCGATTATAAGAAATAATAATCACATTAATTTCAGAAAGAAAGGTTGAAAATAGAGAAATTAGAAGAAAGTAGGAAGAAAAATGGATAAATAGGGCTAAAATAATAGCCTAGGAGAGCTAAATAGTTCAACTATGGGCCCAAGGGGTGAAAATTTTGAAAATTTTGAAAAATTTACTATATTTTGATCCCCGAGGGGTAAACATAGTTTATTTACACTCCTAGTTATAGTAATTTAGAGCTCTGTAATTTTCACGTTAGAGAGCTAAGAAAGATGGCTAATATCCTACACCATTATCACTTTTGAGAGCATGTGAGAGAATATAAGAGGCCACCAAGGACCAAACCATTGGTAAGAATTTTTTCTGGTATTTAATTTTGTACATTTATGGAATGTATTACATGTAGAAGTAGGAACTTTGGTGATCCTATTGATTTCCCAATTTGGTAATCAGTGAGGTCACCTATGATAATGGCAGGATCTCCATGAGATCAGTAAATTTGTTGACCTTTTTTTGGGATTGTGAGTTAAATTTTGAATTCACTACATCATCAATGAATTCATAATTTTGGAAAAAATTGTCAATCAAGTGGCAAATTAGAGAATACTAGTGGGATTGCCCTGCACATTGGTAGCAATGACCTGTAGTTTAATGGGTTCACTAGGAATGGAAAAAATGCCCTGTTAAATGGTGTAATCACCATATATAATGATTAAATAGAAAAATTAAAAAAGGATGGGGCCCATAAGATATTAATCCAAGCTTAAAATTAGAAGAAGAGATGATAAGGCCAATACATGATTAGTCTAGGCCCCAAAATTAGAAGAATTTAGGTAGATTTGATTAGTGAAAGGAAAAATAATTGACCTAGTTCCCTTTATGTGACTAGGAGTGAGTTGCAATTATTACATTATGGGAGTGATGATCATGAGATATTTAATGACATAACATCTAGATCAATGAGATCTTAGGTGTTCGAGAGGCCATGGAGCTATACCACATGGCATGATTGTTAGTGATTCAAGTAGATAGGACTTACTTATTAAAATTGGTAGAGAGGTGTCATTTGGAGACCTTAACCTTTCATTTGATGATCTGTGGAGGCCATGATGACCTTAGAGGATTATACTACATATTATGGGTATCAATTAGAGGTCTTAGGATTACCTGTCAGAAGGTTAACATGTTATTTTGGATGACTTGATAAGTGTTATCAGAGACTTAGAGGAAGTAGATGATTGTATTAATATTGACACACTAAAGCATCTAGATTGGCCTTTTGATGATGGAGAATGAGTAGAATAAGGGATATTTCCCTTGAAGGTTGTGATATTGATGGATCTTATCAGTGGCCTCATGCTACCTAACAAGAGTGGATAATTCTCCCACCTCAATCTTATAGGGGTTATCTAGGAGATGTTTGATCACATGAAACATTTTACTTGGGGCCAATTATCTTAGACAAACTATATATATACTTGTATATGATAACTTATCAATTCAAGTGAAAGATAGGCCACATCACACTTATCCAAGTTTGGGCTTGGGAGCAAATTACCATTAAGTAGCTAGTGGGGCCTAGATACCATAGGGGACCTAAGTATCTAGTGGCTTGGGGATGGTATTTGATAGGGCCATGGTTATAAGGTCATCTAGGGGACTTGCTTTATTATTGGTGAGCCATATATGAGATGAAGAATGGGGACTTCATCTAGTGCCCCTATATAGAAACACAATGG
Source organism: Torreya grandis (assembly GCA_037957365.1). Lineage (NCBI taxonomy): Eukaryota > Viridiplantae > Streptophyta > Pinopsida > Cupressales > Taxaceae > Torreya > Torreya grandis. The sequence continues at coordinate 5,750,516 of JARHVA010000368.1, forward strand.
TCTTAGGTAAAGTATTTATTTGTGATTGGTTATATGGTCACCCCTTGTTATATTTTAGGTTACCATAATTACATGATAGAGTGGTACAGGCTAGGTCAAGTCCAATGGTAGTTCAATATGTAGTAGGATATATTTAAGGGTCTATATTACTTTACACATGTGACCATGGAGATTAAAGAGTGGGGGCTATTATTTCCCAGGACTAAGGAAGTCATGGAGTATGGCAAGGTTATCCATGAATTATGGGGTTATCCTATAAGAGTTATAAACATGGGGCTTATAAATGCATATGCAACATGGTGGGTTAAGGTAAAACTAATATAATTAATGAGGCCATTACCATCATAACCAATGTTATATCAAAGGTGGGTTAATTTTAGGAGAGACCAAGGACCAACCTCAAGATAGGGAAAGGCATAGGCACCATCACAACCATCTATCCCTCATGCCATTTTATTACAGGTAGTCTATTCTTAGGTGTAGTAGGATCCATTAAATTATATAAAGATAATTAACCTAGTTAGATAGGATATCAATATGGGGGATGCCCGAAGTGTTGATGAGGGCCATGACATTGACATAGGAGATTCAATGATCTCAGGGATATATATAGGGATAGGTACATGAGAGGTAGGACCCTCTAAGAGAGGTATAGGTATAGGAGAGGTGGGGACCTCTAGTACAAGGAGGTCCATGGAGAACCAAACACTCATTAATATGATTCAAAGAGATATCATTACATGCCTTTTAAATATTGTAGGTCTATAGAGTACTATGGCTGGGTTGAAGCCATAGTTAGCTATAACCCAGGGAGAGACTACCAAGATGTAGGGTCTTATTATAAATAGAGATGTAGAGATTACCAGTATAAGAGGGAAGGTAGTCTAATTGATAGGGGTTTAGACACAATTTTCTATATAAGACATGGAGTTATTAATAGTGGTTGTAAAGTAGGAGTTTTCTTGGGTGTAGAAGGAGAGATTGGCCTCCTATATAGAGAGGCTAACAAAGGAGAGGGATGAGGCTCATCAACCTAGGATAGATAGTGGTTAAGTAGTAACTAGAGCCTTATAAGATATGATTATGGCCAAGGATAATGCTTTACACATGAATGATGATGTCCTACATGCTAAGGATAAGATAGCCTATTGGAGGTGGGCATATGAGGTGGTAGTTATTGTAGAGAGGAGGGTGGCATCCTATATGGAGTACATGATATCATAATGGAATAGATGGAACTCCAAGTCTATAAATTCTACCAGGTTAGAGTGGTTAGTTACATATCCAATAATACAATAGGTAGTCATGGGGATTCCAACACCATGTCCACCATCATTTCTAGCTTTAGAGATGGGTCAAAGCTTTCAGTAGATTCCCCTCATGACAACCATGTTTATAGATGATTTTTTAGCTCTTTTTTTATTATGAGATGTATAGATATTCTTATGCTGTATAAAAAAATTACACACACACACACACATATATGACATTAAATTTTGGCTTATTAATACTTATACATGGATTTGGATCACTTGGTGTTTACTTTATCAAGTTGAAAATATATATTATAAGTATGAATAAATTATAATAATAATATATATATTTTTACAATTAACTAGTTAAAATGTGAATATTTATAACTAAATATAATGATAAAAATTACCAAAATCTGAGTTATAAATATTTATGTTTAAACAAACAAAAAATAAATAAATAAAAGAAAATCAAAACACAAAAATGTAACCTAACTTAAAATCAAGATATGAATGATCAAGACTTAAGTAGGAAAAAAAATGTATTTAAAACATAAACTAAAAATAATAAAATAAGAACAAATTATTAAACAACCTAGAATTCAGATATGAAAAATCAATATCAATGAGTATTAACAATGTGTATTTAAAAACTAACCAATAACAAAACTACTAAAATAAAAATGTAAACAAGTCAAGCCCAAGTGTGAATGTCAGACTAAAAATGCTTATAAAATATATTCAAACATAGTAGAACAAAATAATATAATGAACAAGACAAAATAGTAAAACAAAAGACGAAGAATGGCACAACAAAACACCAAGAAAATAAAGAAAGAAATAAATAAAAAACAATAACAAGGTATAAAAATCATAATAAAAAAATTAAAAAAATAACAAAGCACTAGTAAAAATGAACAAATAACAAAACAACAATAAATAAAATAACATAACAAAACAACAATAAAAACATAACAAAACACCAAGAAATAAAATAACTACACAACAAAACCCAAATAGAGACTAATGAACGAATAAAAAAACACCAACTAAAATAAATGGAGATATAACAAAGCCCCACAGAATAATAATAAATCTCAAATAAACACATACAAACAATGGTTAATCATAATGTTAGTGTAGATAGAAAACAAATTGTTCATGCACATATAAATAGAGGCATTACACTTTATGGCATTATCACCTCTAAGATAACATCACCAGTATAATGAAATAAGAATAATAAACACAAATTTTCCCTTAGATGATAGGGAATCAATGACACACATCAAACATAGATTTCCCCTAGGCTATAGGAGGCAATGGAACAAATAAATAAAATCGGGGTAGGAGAAGAAAAGGAATGGGTATCCAAGCTAACTCTAGATTCACAAGGCAAGTGGACTTTGCCTACATAGTTCCATGGATTCAATATCGAACATAAAATTTAGACCAAATTTTGTTCTCTAAGGATATGGGATGGAAGAAAAGTGATGATAAGAAATAACTAATCAACATGTAGAGGAATGTGGGAATGGTCTCTAAAAATGATAAGTTCATAAAAAATAAAGTATCATTTAGATTAAAACCATACTAAAAGAAAAGATATGAGTAGGCACAAAAAAACTAAATTGGAAATTCAAAGTGTTTACTACATCTAAGGCTAAGAAAGAGGAAAAACTTGTAAAATGACAAGAGCATAAGAAAAACTAAGAGTGTAAGAATGGGCATTTTTTAAATTAATAATTCACACTAAGGTCTCACAAAATGGTGAGAGCATGGTTTTGGTTGCTCATAAAAATGGCAATAGCATTGAAGATCAAAATAAACAAAGGTGTAATGCAAATGTTTTTGGTCTTTTGCCATATTATTTTCTAATGTTTTTATGTTTTTGGGGTAATAAAAAAACATAATATGAATAAAGGGTATATGGAACTACTTAGTGGAGGATAATCAATTCCACATGTAAGTTTTTAAACAACAGCTAAACTAGATGCAATGGAGATTTTTAATATTTATAATGGTACAAAAAATCACTTATCTAAGGAGTTGCACATCCATAGGTAAGTAATATCTAAACCAGATGCAATGGTACAATGATCCTATCAAGGAAACAATGTCTACCCAATAGAATAAAAATGGAATAATATGTAGTAGCAAAGAAACATAAGTAACCATTTTATAAGAAAAAACCATGTGCTAACATATCCTTGTACACTTGTCTGAAAGAGGCTACAAATACTGATTAGGCTAAGTTGATTTATAGAATAGGCATTGAATGTGTTTAGAATGACTTAAATCATAATCAAGATCATAATTTGTTATTGGGTGAAATGGTCTAGGTTATAATGGTTCAAAAAAGAATAAAATTTCTTCAATGGAATATAAATGATCCAAGTGACAACAATTCAGGGTTACAATGGTCTAGAATGAAAATAAAATTGGTTCAGTGGAATATAAATGATCCAAGTGACAATGGGTCAGGGTTAAAAGAGTTTAAAATGAAAATAAAATTAGTTTATTAGAATATAAATTATCCAAATGATAATGGTTCAAGGTTGTAATGGTCCAGATGGGATAACAATCTAGGGGTATTACAATTACAACAGTCTAGAGTGAAACAATACAACATGTTACAATGATCTAGAGTATAGTGGTGGAATAAATGACTTTGGCATAAATTTACCCCAAGTAAGGGCCCTTTTAGAAAATGGTTTATAAAATGATATCAATTTTAGAACCACTTAAGGTGCACAATATTCATGGGTTCTAGGATCTCTCAGCCATTTGGAGTAGTCAATCTATATGCCCCAAATCCATAGTTTGTTGTAACCATGTATGGCCCCAACCAATTGGGTTAGAACTTACCTTTATTTTTGGATTCAAAATTTATGTTCTTTTGGTTCTTTTCAATAATAAGTCACCAACTTCAAACTCCTAAGGGAGAATTCACTTATTATAGTTGTTACATAATTTATTTTGGTATACTTTCAAGTTATCTAGGGGAGCCAAATGCTTGTAATCAAGTATTTCTAGCTTGTGTAACTTGGAAACTCTATAATCTTCATCATCCATAATGTTCTTCAAAGAAAACCTCAATTAAGGTATCTCAATGTCAATCGAGATAAAATCCTCTATATAATAAACTATGGAATACAAAGTGGTTCTTATGGGATGTGATGACTAGTACGATAGGCCCAAAGATATATAAAAATTTACAAGTGCCAATTATGGACATCATTGAAAATATTCTTGAGGATTGTAATAATGGTCTTATTAGATGTCTTGACTTGACCATTACCTTGTGTGTTATATGGTTTGGAATTTTTATGATTTATTTTGAACATGGTACAAAGATCTTTAACATCTCTATTTACAAATGATCTGCCATCATTGAAGAATATTATACATCCTACTCACATATTTATAGATTTAGAAAGGGTAGGCACAATTGTTGGTACTAATACCCCACCTAAACTACCTTAGATCCAAGACATTTATAGTTATTTACAAAACCAAGTTTTCCCCCATTCTTTCACACAATCAAAATACAATATTACTTCATCACATATCTTATTATACTCTCCTTGAAAACATTCTTTATCATAATGGCTATAATGGAGTACTTATTCATTTTTTACCTTTGGGATAATCTAATTTATCACTTAAGGGGTTTCATGAATGAACATGTGGGTCCCAAACCAATGGTGTATTCCTATCCAAGAAGCTCCTTAGAATAGGGTAATATTGGCCCAAGATGGAAATAAACACTTGTAATTATGTCAATAAGTGTGTTGCTTGCCAACAACATTGTAATTTGATACACACACCTTCGTTGCCACTACAATTGATCACAACACCATGGTTATTCTCTACACAACGTCTCAATATCATCAAAAAAAAATGTAGAGTATGATTATGAGACAAGGATAGATCATGCATTAGTTAATAAATCTCTAAAATAATCATAAAGACCTAACTTATCAATCTTACTCCCTCAAGGGGTGTTTCTAATGGCTTCAAAGAGGTAATTAAGAAAGGAATAGCATCAAACCTTCCAAGTAACTATTCTCCCTCAAAATTGGTCAAGAAGCATTATTTTACTTAGATTTGGTGCTCCAAGTCTTTGTCAATGAAGAGTAACATGAGACTCCATCATCTCCTAATGCACCAATGGCTTAGGCTCACAAGTTTTTGTCAATTAGTGTGAATAGATGAAGCTTGTCTATATAAATTTTTGCATAGTAAGTTTGTATAATTGAAGATTTTGTGAAGATAATTATGCATAATAAGTTTACACAAAAAGAGATTAAAAATTATGAATTTGTCTCACTTGTTTATATCTTTTTAAAACTATTTAAGATTAACCATGACCATCCATCTTGAGATCGAGATGTTTGGCCATGGACTGATTTAATTTTGGAGAGATAATCAATAAATAAAGTTATCAATATTTGAAATAATGGGGCATTGGAGGGATTAATTTTTATATTTATCCCATTAGTGGCTTATGGATTCTACCTCATTGATGATGCCTTGGGATGATGCAGCTATATATTTGATAATTCTCATGGAATTTTTACTTAAGCTCTTGATTTGGTTTAATTTGCTTAAGTGGCAATTAATTTTATGTAATTCTTTGGATAACCTAGTCATAAATGTCATTTTTATGAGTCATAATTTGACTATTTACTTAGAAGAAGGTGTCAGTTACTTGAGATAATACCCTAACTAGGGTATTATGGACATTAAATAACACATGAATATAAGTGTGCTACATATAAGAAATGGTCCAAGACATCATTTTACATGGTTATAATTTGACTTAAAGTGGAAAATATAACAATCACATGAAATGCATTTCTCCATTTAGGGATATATTAGCATAAACACATGTATGACAATGAATAATGTATAAAATCTTAATGATTTTGGTCCATATTATGAACTACAATAAAATTTATATTGTCAACACAATAGTGATATAGATTAAAGGTAAAAATATTTGACTGATAACAAAAAAGAGCCAGAACCAGGTTTTACATACCTGTAACCAATTAAGAGCATATATCTAAAAGAAAACCAAAGCTTCCAGATCCGTAACCAGCAAACCTAAAAAATGACCGGTTTACTGTCAGCAGAAAGGTGGATACATATGAGATAATACCTTAACTAGGGTATTATGGACATTAAATAACACATGCATATGATGTGTGCTACTAAATTATAAGAATTTAGTGGTCCAAGACATCATTTTACATGGTCTATGCTATGTTCAGAGAAATTTGGCCACCAGTGAATGTCTGGGTTTGTTTTTCCCAACACCACAATTAGCAACATGTCCTGTCTGGTAACACTTCCTACACCTAAAATATAACAATCACATAAAATGCATTGCTCCATTCAGGGATATATTAGCATAAATTGGCACATGATACATGACAAGTTTGAATAATGTATAGAATTTTAATGATTTTGGTCCATATTATGAATTGCATAGCAATCCAATTCTATAGATCTACAAATAGAATAAAATCTTATATTGACAATCTCAACACAATAGTGATAGTTATTGGGTGTATACAGCTATAATTGACAAACATTAGTCTTGGATATACTTGTCCACCAAATAAACATCCTTAGAAGTGACCTTTTATCTTGGAACATAAACATCCTTAGAGCCTTTTTTTAGACTTTTTTTATACCTTACCTTCCCTTCCTTTTTTGATTTTATTTAAGATCCATTCACCATAGAATAATTATCCACCTATCCCAATCACTTAGTGTTTGCTTCCTTTTAGATTTCACACATCCATCCATAAACTAGGTTAAACAACCTGCAGACTCAACCTAATATTCTACCATCTAATTATTTTAACCTCATACCTACAACTTGTGCCCTAGAGTGGAACTTTATTTTCATAGAGATCCTAAAAGGTTATAGGTAGCATTTTTCATTCTTATTTTGTGTGCATAAAACACACATCAACAAAAACAAAATACAGTGCTAAAAGGAAGGCATAATTGTGTGTTCTATCACTACGTAGAGTTGCACTGGAGACACCTAAAAGAGTAATAAGGTCTAAATCCCAAGATAGCCTTTTGGTTTCACCTCTGTCAAATCATAACTAGAGCAGTATCAACCATCCTTGAGGTGTACTCAACCAGGATACCTTACCTAGTAAGAAATGTCCTTATTATCAATCGTCTATTACTCAACCTTGGTTAGTTGGATCTATTATTTATATTCCTAGAGATCAACACAATTTACCAAGAAACCAAGAGAAATATTTGACTACATTTTATCCTTCAATTGAGATAATGATAGAATAATATATTAAATCTTTCAAGGCTACTATGAGACTAATGAATGTTAAATATGAGGATGTTGCATGAATATTTTTACATTTAATCTATAATATTCTAATTATGATTGGTATTTAAATTTGTAGGAAAATTCCATCACCTCATGGAATGCATGTCAAAAAACTTTTCTTACATAATTTGGGCAATTTACTAGTCCAAGTTTGGTATATTAGCATTTCAACAACATGAGAAGGGATCTCAATGAATTAATTAGAGCTTTTAATGCAAGGTTCTAGAAGATGTAAACTTGGCTGAACATGATGTATAAACTACAACAAGATATATTGCTCGAGATGTATAAGAATTATTTGGATCCCATCTTCATATTATTTTTGAGAAGAGTTATTATTTCCCATACCTTAACCTTAGCATTTGAAGAAGTTATCGAAATCAACAATCATCTCAATCCATATCTCAATCCTTAGAATTTAGGGGGTCAAACATTCAATAATGGATTTCTATCTTTGAATCCAATACCACATGCTAAGTATAATGTCCTTAAATTCAAACAAAATAATTTGTGCACTCTACCTCCCATAACACAGCAAGAAAAAACTTAGAATTATGGTTTCCTAAACAATCAAGCATAAAGAAATGGCCATCAACAAAATTAGTAGAATCAACATCTAGCTCACTCTAACATAGTAGTAAATTAGGGTGATGACTCCACCAAAGATGAATTGGATTCTATACAAATAATGGTTCAAAAATTGAGCAACAACTTTTTAAATATATATAAATGGATGGGTAATCCCACCAATCATAATTATAACCAAAATTATAGATTTCTAATATATAATAGGCCTTTTAATGGACCCACCAATAATGTAGAACAATAATAATCCACTAAGCTTCCAAAAATTAATATCATGGAGATAACTTTGTCTAATTGGTGTAGATTTCATAACACATTACAGCATGGGGAATTGGATTATGTAGAGTTCTATGTAGCCTTTAAAATATTTCAAAGAGAAATAATAAAATAGGATTAAATGATGAATCCTCCAGATTTCCCTCATGAATCTAGCCCCTTAAGTTTAGCTATGTTCTTTGAAACTTATGAGTTTCCCTTCCCTAGTGAGGATGAAAACATTCTAGAGGATAGTTATGATGAAGTGAAAGTATTTAAATAGTTGAATAGGAATAATTAAAACTTGAGGAACATGCATCATCTCACCAATTATACTTCTTCCAATAATATATTCATTACCTCAAATACTAAAGCTAATAATAATCCTCCTCCCCCAAAAGGGAATGGTCAGCCTCAACATAGAGAAGAACAAATCAAGGGAGGATATAACAATATTGAGGATATGAATAATATCAAGGATAATATCAATCTTTATGAACTGGCACAAATTATAGATCAAAATGAGCTCTTATGGAAGTCTATCACATGCAATTCTATTGAATAAAATTTTAAAACAACCTACACAAATATTCTATACAAAAGCAAGCCTAAGGTCCCTCCTTTCTTGCTAACTATTTGGGTGTTTGGAAATAATATACATAATTTTTTGGTGGATTTTATATCCTTAGATACTATGATGTTAACCTTCACTTACCAGAAGCTTGGTTTGACCCCAAGTCCATATAAGAGGACTATTTTAAAACTAGATAAAATAGTAGTACTTGTGATAGGAGAACTTAATGATGTAAGATCTTGGTTGCATTAGAACCTCAAGTACAAATGACTATTGGCATACTGGTAGTAGATATTCCTAAGGGGTATGGGCTACTATTAAGTAAATATTGGTCAAAGACACTTAATGGATATCTTTCCATAGACTTCCATCACATTTGGATACCATAGAGAGGCAATTCCAACTAGATCAAGATTGATTAGGAGCCAAGCATGAAGCACCTAATTATAGAGTGCAACACTGCTAAAAAAAAAGTAAGTTACAAATATCCTAGACTTAGAATTTATACATTTACTATAAAGCCTAAAATGTAAGAATAAATACAAGGCCCTTCCCAATTATGGACTCTTCATTTTGACAAAGTGATATCCAATAAAGGGTAAGGTGTTGGTATCGATTTTTTCAATCCATAAGGAAATAAATACTCAATAATGTATAGGCTCCAATTTACATGCGCCAATAACAAAGCAAAGTATGAGGTCCTAAATTTTGGATTATAGTTTTCCCTCAAGAATAATGTCAAGGAACTACTAGTATACAAAGACTTAGAACTGGTGATTAACTAGGTCAGGGATAAGTATCAATGCAAATTATCACATGTAAAGAAGTAAAATCATAGGGACTAAGATTTAACTGAGTCATTTTAGGCTTTCAATACAATGAACATTCCAAGGGAATAAAACTAAGCTATTGATTCACAATCCATTTTAGTAGCAAATTTGGCACCCATGCATGAGTTAAAAGTACAAAAGTTCTCCATTGAACTAGTACTTTATCCATCATTACAAGATAATATCAAATTTTTAAAGTGTTTGATGATGACCAATCAATCATCCAATTTCTGATCAATTTAGGAAAATTCAAGTCCTAGATAATTGATGATGGGGAAAGAATCCATCTATGCCATGATAAACTATATAAGGAGGATGTCATCCCATTAAAGGAAAATAGTCTACCATTATGTATGGTCACCTTGGAAATATCCTTTGATATAGATCCTCAAATGTAGTAATAAAATCATCTCAAGGTCAATGAGTTTGAGTGAATCTCATAAAATGTGGGTGACGAAAGAAACTCACACATTATAAATATCAATTTAAGATACACTCCAGACAAAAGGCAAAGGGTCAAGGAATTGATCATTATATACATACATACATGCATACATACATACATACATACATATATATATATATATATATATATATGTATATATATATATATATATATATATATATATATATATATATATGTATATATATATATATATATATATATATGTAATTATATGGATGTATGATGACTTGAGGATTTTCAATCTTAGAGTCATCACCCATACATTTCCACTCAAGCCAGAACATAAGCCATTTAGGCAAAGGTAAAGACCAATTAATTCTATTCTAGAACCATTGATCTAGAAGGAACTAGAGAAGCTATTAAGTTCCCAGATAGTCTTTCCTATCAAGAATTCAACTTGGGTGGCTAATCTAGTTTTAGTTAAGGAAAAGAGTAATGAAATTAGGTTGTGTCAACTTCAAAAACCTTAATAAATCTTTTGATAAAAACAACTATCCTCTACCCTCATTAGATGAGGTGATACAAATTATGAGTGGTTTTATAATGATGTCTTTCTTATATGTATTTTTAGGATATAATCAAGTATTGGTGGAATCTGAGGATAGAATGAAAACTATGTTTACTAAAAAATGGGGAACATATATATATATATATATATATATATATATATATATATGTATAAGCAAATGCCATTTAGGTTGATCAATGATGGATCTAATTTTTAAAGGGTGATGGATCATGCATTATTTGGAATGATAGGCAAATGCATATTTATATAAATGTATGACCTCATCATTTTCTATAAGAATAGGGATGATAATATCGATCATATCTTAGTCTATTTTTGAAAGATGTAGGAAGTTTGGTATCTCATTAAACCCCAAGAAGGGTATATTTGGTGTTACTAAAGGAAAATTTGTAGGGAACATCATCACCAAATATGGGATCACCATTGACCCAAATATAATTCATGGAATTTCAAAAATAATTTTCCCAAATAACAAAAAGGATCTCAAGTCCTTTGGGAGGATTAATTTTTTGAGAAAATTCATATCATGATTTGTTGAAATTGTCAGAACGTAATGCTTAAACAAGATGCCAAAGTGAAATTGACACCTAAAGCTAAGAAGTCTATCTAAGAAATTAAAAATACTATATCATAGGATCCAATGTTGGTGAGTTCAAAATTTACTAAGGACTTCTTCTTATACTCATTCACTTTAGAGCATATAATTGTTACTATACTTACACAAAAGAAGGAAGAAATCAAACATCCTATCACTTTTATGAGCACTAACTTAAAATATGTAGAGCTCAAATAATCCTTGATTGAAAAATAGACCTTCAACCTTGTCAGAGTTGTCAAATATGTTAGACACTATATCCTCAGGAACAAGACCATTGCTATTATACTAGATCCTATTGTCTAGCTTACGCTAGGACAGAATGAGTTGGAGGAGCATAAAGGCAACTGGATGGTGAAATTTTAAGAGTTTGAAATTGAGATTAAACCTACCAAGATCATCAGAGGATAATATGTTATTTATTTGATGACTAAACTAGACCCACACATCACCATTGAATAAGTCTACCAAACATAAGTTTTCTAATAGGAATGGTATTTAGGTATTATTCAATTCTTACTCACTAGAACATTCCCCAAGAACTTAAAAGAGAGAAAAAGAGAGCCTTGAGGCTAAAATATGTTCATTACATGATCAAGAAGGGAATACTCTATAGAAAGAACTATGACGTCATCTATTTAAGATGTGTATAAGGTAAATAAGACTAGGAGATTTTGAAAAAAATGCATCAAAATATTAGCATTGTCCATCCATCTAGAAATACTAGAGCCCATAGAATTAATTAGAATGGGATATTATTGGCTAACAAGTATTTAAAGATGATCACTCCCACATAAAGACATGCCATGAATGCCAGGTCTTAGCAAAAATAGAAGTGCATGCAATAATGCCACTATAACCCATGATCAAAGTTAGGTCATTCACCCAAAGGGATTTTATTTCATTAGGTTTATCAACCCAAAATCTTCATATAGGATTAAATTTTTGCTCACCACTATATATTATTACACTAGATGGACTAAGGCAACATCCACAAAGAATTCAAGAGAATAAGATGTGATCAATTTACTTTAAGAACATATCACAACTAGATTTGGTACTCCTATTTCTTTGGTTTATGACAATGGGTCAACATTTCATTCAAATGAGTATATATAATGGGCCCAAGATAATTATATCACAATTATATTATCCTTTAATCACTACCTATAAAGGAATGGATTGGTTAAATTAACTAATAAGAACCTCATTGATGTTATCAAAAAATCTATTGTAGATAACCCTACAAAGTGACATCTCTTACTAAAATATGCAATCTAGGTAGACCAAACTTGGTACAAGCGTGCCCTTAAAGCCTTGACATATCTATTAGTCTTTGGGAGATAGCCAATGTTCTAAATCATGCTAAATTTTCCAACATATCCACTCATGTAGGGATACATGATTCTTAGTGAGAGGATAAAGTCTAGGTATTTGTATATTATAACGATGGAAGACTCCATGACTAAATATATATAAAACTTTAGTAGGAATCAAGATGTAGATAAACCATAGTTCAATAAGAGAGCAAAATCTAAAGCATTCAAGGTCTCTAACCTAGTTCTTTTATGGGACAAAGCCCATGAAAATAAAATAAAACATGACAAGTTTACCCTACTATGGATATGAACTCATCATATCTCTAAGATCTTGGGTAACAATTTTTTCCATTTGAAGGACATCCAAGGTAAAAAAATTGTCATATCTAGTCAATGGATAGATCTTAAAACATTAATTCATGGCTACTCCATCTGAATATGTCTTAGAGTAACAAAAGATATTTTGGTATAAATAAGGGTAGGTTATATTTTTTTTATTAGTTAGTTTCTTGATTTTAGTCATTTTATTTCATTAGAATGGTACACACTTCTTAGATTAGTTGTTAATGATTTATGCATTTTGCTTTGCTTGGTCTAGGGGTTTATTTTAGGTAGTTTCTAATTTCTAGAATAGTTTTAATTTTGATTTCATGGAAATATAATTGATCACTCCTAGTATAATCAAACAACAAACTATGTATTTTGAATCCAACTTGAATCGATGGGTGCTACACTTTGTCCATAAAAACTCCTAATCTAGGTAAGCAACGAGATAGTTAATCATGATGATGTTATGAAGTAGATGATTTTAGTAGCTATATAAAAGCTTCTCCCATAGGTCCATGAAAATTTAGAAATATTTTATCATATCCTTAGATCAAATTCACATTAAATTATAATACTTGTTTGAGGTATAACCATTGTTGTGATTCAATTTCATAGGAATATTCTTATGAATCCAATTATAGCAACACCAACTCAAGTCATCACCTTCTTATTTTGTCTATTCAAAAAATAAAAATAAAAGAGGTATAATCCAAAAGTTTAAAATAAAATCAAAAGGGATTAAAATCCTACATGATGAAATAATATCAATGTATCACACATCATAGAAATATATGATGCAAGGAGGGAAGTGTGATCAAAGGTATCTCTATTGGGGCTATGGATGCTTAGCTGATAGTGGAGAAATGCTTTAGCTCCCTAAAATTTTACTAATTTAATTCCCAATTAGAATGAAACCTACAACTTATCTCATGTTTTTTTCTAAAATCCTTTGACAAAGAAAAAAGATATAAGTTTGACACAAACTAGTCCAAGATATGGGTAAAGTAAGTATGTTGTATTGAGTTATCAAGAGTCTCTTTCATTTTTTTAATATAATAATTTTTTTTTTTAATTTTTATATTTTTATTTTTTTTAATAATATGGTTCATGATTGATATTGGGATTGCAAAACAATGGATTTTGGTTTCTTAAAACTCAAGAGTATTCACCCTTATGAATCACCATTTGTTGTATTCGACACACCCTACCTTGTATTTTCTATGGAAAAGTAGGGATCCCTTTGGTATTAAATAGTCCTTATTTCATGCATTTTCATCTTTCAACCCATTTTCATTAGTATGAAATTTAGAACTAATCTATTTATGAAAATTGTGGAAACTTATTGTGTATGATAGGTATTCATATTTACTCATTTGGATTTACATATTTGGATTTATGGACATTTTGATCTTTATAAATTTGGTCTTCAAAAAAAAATTGGCTGGAAACTATAGGTTGGGAACTTTCTCTTCAAAATATTTATTTTGAGAACATTTTGATCTTTGATGATTTGGTTTTTGGGAAATTTTCAGTCAACAACTTTCAATTGGGAATTTTCTCTTTGGTAAATTCCTTTGAAAAAATCTTCCTGAGTGAAAATCTCCTAAAGAACATTTTGGTCTTTGAAAACTTTCTCTTCGACAATTTTTATTTGGAAACTCTCAGTTGGGAACTTTCTCCAGAAAAACTTACTTTTATAAAACATTCAAAAAGATAATCTTCATGAAGAACATTTAGGTCTTTAAAGACTTTCATTTAGAACTCTAGGCTCACAAAGTCAGATGATTCAACCCAAATGTAAATGCTAAATCTCAACTAAACCACATACTAAAAAGTGTCAAAATGAGTGACATCATGACACCCTCAAATGGGTAAATACCCTACATGGTATGACCACTAGGCTAAGGTTCTCAAGTTTGAATTAAATGAAAGTGATGAGCTTGTGGGCATTGGTGATTAATGGCACATAAACTAAACATGAATTAAAAAAGGTTATACCATAGATCCACTAACCAAACTTACATCCATTTATTGTCATTAATTTAAAGCATATATTGCCTTTTACAAATTTAAATCCCTAGATGCATTAAAAAAGTTATTTTGAAAAACAAATTACTAAACCATCATCACCAAGATCTCAAATTTTACCAACATTGAGAATAAATGATGGCATCTTCATCTAGAGCATACAAATGATCCCAAGTACCATATATATTCTCCATTAAAGATTAAATAGAATACATGGATATAATTTTTGATGCAACAATGTTTAGGAGTCTTTACACCAATGAATCAGATCTATGAGAGGTCATAAATAGCATCAACATGTTCACTTGTGAGTAAGATGTCTCCACAAAAGAATAATAAGTTATAGCTAACTTACTACATTTCAAATGCCAAGCACTCCATTATGCAGTTACTAAGCCCGAACTCATGTCATGCATTGACTTATTATGAGACCTATTATTTAAAGGGAGGATTATAGATGATAATTTCCTATATTAATTCAATAATAACACCATTATCATATACATATCAAGTTAAGCATTATATGTGTATCTATGTTTACCCATTCTAGATGGTACCTTTGATTTTCATAGTGTTTTTAGTTAGAGGATGAACAATAATGTAGAAAAAGTAGTGAAGATATGGAGTCTCTTTGGAGAGACCTTTACACTCAAATAAACTACCAAGAACCCTTGCTTATTACTAGGTTCCAAATGGTAATCCACATTGGTATAGAATTGATAAACTATTTTTTTGTCCACCCAAACATCCACTTATTTCATTTGGAATGGGTACCACTTCTCAATTTATTGATCACCTTAAATTGCACCTATGCACTAGGGCATATTATCAGTGCCTACTTACAAGAGTTGATGTTACACAAGGAATTAAGGACCTAAGGTGGAAAATTTTATATGGTGTCATATATTTTAGATACGGTCATGAGAATTATCTACAAACACAGTAGGGATTTATGGGATCTAAACCCCAAGTACATCATAAATAAAATTTGTGACATTTATTACTTTATTTATATTTATATGTATGTGAGTAATACATTGAGAATTATAGAGGATTTGTATCCTCAAGATTGGATGGAAATTTATGGTGAATTATTAGCTAGGATATCCAAGAACATTTCCAATATTGCATAAATTTGGGTGATTATTGGTTGTACCTAGACAATACTATTATCATGGTTATTGAACATAAGGTTAACCCTCTTCATATACCAAAATATGTCCTAAAAAAGGTTACTAACAATAAATTGCCTATTAATTGTGGAATGACATAGATGAGGACCTGATTAAGAGAAAAAAGATCACCTTCTATTTACACATAATATTTTCAAACTTTTATGAAACTCTGATGCTTTCTATCTTTCAAAAACCCATCAAGACACAATCTCTTTTAGTGTATTCCATAAAGGGTGCATCCAAAAATGGGTGGGTAGGTTATTGGTGCTTTTAAGGATTTTTGTCCCTTATTTACACTTATTACCAATCCAACTAGCTCCTAAAAACCATTCCCTAAGTTTTTATTCCTCTTTTACACACTCCTCCAGTCTTTTCCATTTTTTCATCACTCTTTTCCTTACCTTAAGCCCCTTTAGATAGTCTAAAATATTAAGTCAACTGGGTTGACATTATACTATTTTGGGTCAAATTTATTAAGGATCTAGGTCAGCTCTTAGCCGACCTAGCCTATGACCTAGTGGATTTTTGTCCATAACTATACTAGGTAGACTGGGTCAACCCCATCAACTAATTTTTTTGAAAGGGATTAGGGTTTAATCTACCTATAT
This sequence comes from Torreya grandis, assembly GCA_037957365.1. Taxonomy (NCBI): domain Eukaryota; kingdom Viridiplantae; phylum Streptophyta; class Pinopsida; order Cupressales; family Taxaceae; genus Torreya; species Torreya grandis. The sequence continues at coordinate 5,767,436 of JARHVA010000368.1, forward strand.
ATACAAGATCATTTTCTCATTATTTACCAATGAGAAACAGTTATTTATTCACTCGTACTTCTTTGTAATATTCTCTTCCACCATTCTACTTTAGGAGTCTTAGCTTAGGGTTTATACTTGGAGAATCTAGTCCTATGGAGAAGTCTTAGATGATTTGGCCTTTCTTAGTGATCCTTACAAATAACAAAACCCTCTTGCAAAACCCCATTGTCCAAGGGAGAGATTAAGTCTCAATGGGTTGGTCTTTCAAATAAGTATTCTCTAACTTTGTTCCTCTCATTTAATAGATAGAAGTAACATAAGTACTGGCTTCAAATAATATTTCTCTTCTTTTTCATGTATTAGGTTCTTATTAATACATAGTCTAATTAAGATTCTCCTATGCATTTTTATTTGTTTACTAACCCACATATTGTGCCACAAGCTTTGGTGAGCAATGGATTATACTTATTTAATTTACTTGTTATTAGTTTAGTGAGATTTGAAAACATAGGACCTAACTAGGGTTATTATGTGATTTTGCTTGATTAGAGGCTTTAAAACCCTCCCTAACATTGTGTATTGTGACAAGATATCCCCTAATTAGGTCTATCAAATACCCATATTGGTCATGTTCTCAATTATCTAATGTATCCTCAATTAGAAGTGTAAGTATGACCTATCTTCTCTTTGTTAGGATTGATTTATAGACATGATGCATTTTTGACTACATACATTCTAGTGAACCCGATGTGAATCTAACCCTTATAGGTTTAATTTCATATTTTTAAATATTTTATCATATTATTTATTAATTTTATATATTTGTAATATTGGGTTGATAGTGCTAGTATAATTTCTAACTTTTGTGTGTAGTTTTAAAACATAGTCACATCAATATGACTCTTTTCTAATTGTGTAGGTTTTCATCAGATATAGGCTACTAAGTAAAATTTATCAACATAATATAGGTTTTCAATTTTATATAGATACTAGGTCAACATAGTACACTTATAAACTTCAATAAAATGTACTAGGTTAACACTACCAACATAGTATTCTTTACAGGCTTCAACAAAATAGAGAACTATAGAACTAGGTCGACCAAGTCAACATAGTTGGTAGAATTTGTAAGTAAAAATCAAGGAACTTAAATACCAATATCACTCTCCTCTACATCCTCTAACCCACTAAGGTTCATTTCTCTCTTTTTATTTCATTTATGTTATTCATTATACTTTTGTTTTTCATAGTTTACAGTCTTTAAAACTACCCCTATACAACAAACTAGGTCCACTCTGTCGACCTAGTTATGTATTTTATCTTCTATATGAAAGACTAGGTTGACACTATCGATGTAGTTCTTAAACATACCCTAGATTTATCATTAAATTAGAGACACTATTTAATCTATTTTTTATGAATTAAGTGAATATAAACTAGATTTAATCCACTTTAAAATTACAAAACGAGATTTTAAATGTGTGAAAATTAGATTTAATTAGTGGAAATAATTCCTTCAATGATAATTTAAATGAAAGATAAATGGAGAGAATAGAAATATTAATGACACATAACACAAATATTCCATGGTTCAACTAATGTGGGCTACATCCACCAATAAATTCCTTAATAAAATATGTAATAAAACAAGATTACAAAGTCCTCTCACAGAGATAGAATATCTCCTCCATAATTCACCAATGAATTCTTGAAATTGCTAATCCAAATCTAAAACCTATCAAAAATAATCCAAAAATTCTCTACCACACCTATAACTATATAAAAAAAATCCACAAGATGCTATACCACACCTTGCAAAAATATCTCACATATGATGTCCTATCTTATCTGTCATATCTCTAAATCTTGACTACCACATGTATAGATAACAAATGAGGAAAAAACTCACCAAATAAAGGAGATACATGTTATCCTTATCAAAAATAGCCTCATCCATAAAGGAGCATTCCATTTCCACCTAATCATGCTTATCCATAATCCCCACCAAGTAGAAACATGCCATTCTCCTTCTAAGGGCACAACTTCCAATGCAAAGAGATAATAACCAACTCCAAGTAATGAGAAAGTCCACCCCACTTGCATAATACATCATAGAGATTATTAAATAAAAAATTTAATAATTTTCTCCTATAATACATCATAGAAATTATTAAATAGTTTATTTAATAATTCTACTTATATGAAAATTATTTAAATAAATAATTAATTCCATAGAAAATAAGGAAATTAATCCCACTTCAACAAACATGGAAGTCAACATGAAAATTATTAAATATGAATTTAATAATATTCACCCACATGAGGATTAAATGAAAAATAATGTGTTCCCCACATCCTTCGAGCTTTCTAAGCCCCCAAAATGTACCATCATGGTCATGTGATAGCCCCAAAGGGCTCCACACTCAACAATATCCCCCTTGGATACCTTTTATTTTAAACAAAATCTATCACTACTCCATGATCACTAAGACCAAACAAATATGAGCATTGCCTCAAATTTTCTAATGTGACCACCTTAGTCATCATACATGAAAGATTATAGCCAGTATGAATGCTATCCATCTTCACCAAGTTCTCTTCCAAAGATGTCTTGATGAAGTGATAACGTAGCTAAATATGTTTCATCCTCAAGTGGAAAGTGGAGTTCTTTGCCAAATAAATAGCACTCTAACTATCATTGTGTAGTATCTCAAAGTCCTGCTCATTCCCTAACTCTCAAAACAACTATTGTAACCAAATCATCCCTTTGCTAGCCTCTATGATAGCAACATAATCTACCTCTATGGTTGAGAAAGCCACAACCTTTTATATCCTAAAAATCTAATTAACTATTGTATCTCCAACAGTAAATATATATCTTCTCATATTCCTCCTACTATCAATATCCCCTACCATATCTGAGTCCACATAACCACATAAAGTGGTATCTTATCCACCATAACATAATGCAACATCAATGGTTCTTCTCAAATATCAAAGAATCCATTTCATTGCCTACTAATGCTCATAACTAGGATCACTCATATACCTGTTCACAACTCCCACTACTTGGGAAATATCTAGCCTAGTACAAACCATGGCATACATCAAGCTACTAGCTACCGATGAGTAAGGTACCTTGGACATATTTATCTTTTCAACCTCCATCTTTGGACACTGCTCCTTTGATTATCTAAAGTGGCTTGCCAAAGGAGTGCCAATAGATTTAGCATCCAACATGTTAAACCTTTCCAAGACTTTCTTCACATACTCTGATTGGGCTAAAACCAACTTCCTCTCCTTCTTGTCATGCATAATCCTCATACCAAGGATTTTGTTTGTAGCACCCAAATCCTTCATAGAAAATGAGTCATTAAGCTATTTCTTGAGCATATGAATATGTTGTATGTTTTTTCCTATAACTAACATGTCATCCACATACAAGCATAAAATAATAAAGTAACCATCATCAAAATGTTTGATGTACCTGCAATGGTTAGAATTACACCTTTGATATTCTTGTTCCAATATAAAACAATCAAATTTATTATACCATTGTCATGGAGCTTGTTCAAGCCATACAAGCTCTTCTTTAATCTACACACATTTTTTTCCTTCCCTTTGATCTCATATCCCTATGTATACTTCATATACAACTCTTCATCCAAATCACCATGAATAAAATTAGTTTTCACATCTAACTATTCTAAGTGCAAATCCTCAACTACAACTAAACCAAGAACAGTCCTAATAGAAGTCATTTTTACAACAAGAGAGAAAATCTCATCAAAATCAATACCTAATTTTTGTTTAAACCCCTTGGCCACCATTTTGGCCTTATACCTATTTCTACCTTGATCCTCTTCTTTTATTCTAAAGATACACCTATTTGGCAATGCACTCTTTCCCTTGGGTAGTCTTACCAAATCCCATGTTTGGTTCTCCATAAGAGATCTATGCTCCTCATCCATGGCTTATTCCCATTTCATCCTAGCATCTACCTGCATTGCTTCTTCATAACACTTTGGTTCTCCATTTTCAGTGAGTAATAAATAATTCAAAGAAGGAGAAAAACATTTAGGTGATTTTATTACCCTAGAAGATATTCTTACCATAAGATTTTAGGGTCCTTGTGTAGAAGATTCTTGAATTGATTAATTAAATACTTTGCCTTCTACAATGTCATCCAATACTATGTACTCTTTTTGTTCCTATTCCTATAATTGATCCTTATACATGACTTTTTATTTAAGGACTACATCTCTAGACCAAAATATGTTCTTATCTTTAATTCTCTAAAAACTAAAACCAAAGTCATCCTCACCATATCCACAAAAGGTGAATTTCTCTAATTTAGCCTCTAACTTGGTCCTATCCTCTTTTTGATGAGGGAAAAAGTCTCACATCCAAAGAATCTAAGAAAAGAATAATCAACATTCTTACTAGACCAAGCTTGTTGAAGAATGCCTCCATCTAAAAGCATAGAAGATCCACTATTAATTAGATATACTACTATGTTAACTATTTCTACCCAAAACTATAAAGGCAACCCTGCATGTAACCTCATGCTCCTAACATGTTCCATTATTATTCTATTCATCATTTCAGATACCCCATTCTATTATGGAGTTATCAGAACCATCCTTTGCCTATAGATTCTCTTTTTAGAACAATAATCAAAGAAAGCATTACTACAATACTCACCTCCATTATTTGATCTAAGACATTTCAACTTGAGACCTATTTCATTCTCAACCAAGGCTTTCCACTTCTTAAATGTGTCAAATACATCATATTTATTTTTAATACAATAAAACCAAACTTTCCTAGTTTCATCATCAATAAAAGTGGCATAATAATTAGAACCACCAATAAAAGATACCTGAGCTAGTCCCCATACATCTAAATGTACTAACTCTAATTTTTGATCTTTATTTGTGGGTCCAACTTTTAGGAACTTAACCTAATTCTATTTCCCATACACATAATACTCATAGAATTATATATCTAGATATTTCAATCTATGCAAATTATCTTTTAAGATATGTATGGCGTTATGGATCATATGATCGAGCTTGTAGTGCCACGTAGTTGCATCTCCATGTAAAATAACTAAATCAAAAGAATCAACACTACTATTCAAATATAAAGTACCAAATTTCGTACCTCTAAAAATCATAAGAGATCCTTTGGTAAATTTCCAAGAATCTATAGTAAACATAACTAAACATCCTTCACTTCACAATTTCCTCACTAAATCCAAATTTCATCTCAACATAGGCACATGTCTAACATCCTTAAGTAACTACATGTTCCCATTATACATTTTCACATGAATATAATCTTTCCATACTATCTCACATGGTTTATCATTACCAAGGTATACATGTCCTAGATTCTCTTGAACATAATCATAAAAATAATATCTACGTGGGGTGGCATGAAAAGAAGCTCCTGAATATAATACCCAAGACTCAGTAAAATTATCCAAAGAAAGAATTAAAGAATATTGACTTTATTTACCTAATGTCACACTTACCTCATTCGTTTCTTCCTTATTACCCTTCTTATCCCAAAGTGACCAACAATCCTTCTTTGAGCATCCACTCTTCCCATAATGCTAGCATATCATCTTGGCTTTAGATCTACCTTTTGACTTTCTATGATTTCTTTTGCTCTTATCCTTTTGCCTCCCTTTAGTATCAATAGACAAAGCATACCTAAATATGATTCATGAATGATTTTCCTTCACATCTCCTCACTAAGAATCACACCTAAATCATCCTCAAAATTCAAGCTTCCCTTAGTAGGGACTGCATTACTGATAGCCATAACCAAACAATCCCAACTATCTAGCAAAGAACATAAAATTAATAAAGCTGTAACTTCATTATCAAACTTAATTACAACTTAAATGAGCATACTTACAATCATATTAAAATCATTTAAATGATTAGAAATAGAACCATTCTTAGACATTTTCATATTAAACAATCTTTTCATAAGAAAAAAATTATTTGAAGCTAAGGGTTTCTCATATAAATTTCCAAGTTTATCCATGAGATCCTTTGTAGATGTTTGATCTACAATGTTAAATGCAATAGAAGATGCAAGACATATCCGAATGGCTCCCAATACCTTCTTATCAAGCAATGTCCAATCTACATCACTCATAGCTGTAAGTTTTCCTCTTTTCCCCTTCAAGGGGAGTTGAACTTCCTTCTAATACAAGTAATATTCTATAAGAATTTTCTAGAAACCAAAATTCTTACCATCAAACATCTCCACTTTGAATCTGAATTCTTTTCTCGTAGCTCCCACTCAAGCTAATGACCTTTCCATTGATTTACCACTTTAGCTGAAACACCACCAAAGCTCTGATACTAGTTGTTAGGAAATAAGTGAATGTAAACTAGATTTAAACCACCATAGAATCATAAAACTAGATTTTAAATGTGTGAAAATCAAATTTAATTATGTAGAAATAATTCCTTCAATCAGAGTTTAAATGAAAGCATAAATGGAGAGAATAAAACCAACAATAACACATAACATAGGTATACCATGGTTCACCCAATGTGGGATACATCCACCAAGAAAGTTCTCAATAAAATATATAATAAAATAAGATTACAAAGACCTCTCACAGAGATAGAATATCTCCTCCATAATTCACAAATGAATTCTCTAAAGTTTTGATCTAAATCTGAAACCTATCAACAATAATCCAAATATTCTCTACCACACCTATACCTATATAAAAAAACATCCAAGAGATGTTATACCACACTCTATAAAAATATCTCACATTTCATGTCCTATCTTATCTATCATATCTCCAAAACCTGACCACCACCAATATATATAAAAAATGAGGAGAAAACTCACCAAATAAAGGAGATACATGTTATCTTTATCCAAAATAGCATCATCCACAAAAGAGCATGCTATTTCCACCTAATCATGATTATCCATAAGGCCCACCAAGTAAAAACATGCCATTCTCCTTCAAAGGTCACAATTGCCAATGCAAAGAGATAATAACCAACTCCAAGTAATGAGAAAGTCCACCCCACTTGCAAAATACATCATAAAAATTGTTAAATAAAACATTTAATAATTTTCTCCTATAATACATCGTAGAAATTATTAAATAAATCATTTAATAATTCTAATCATATGGAAAATATTTAAATAATTAATTAATTCTCTATAAAATAAGGAAATCAATCCCACTTCTAACAAACATGGAAGTCAACATGAAAATGATTAAATATGCATTTAATAATATTCACCCACATGAGGAATAAATGCAAAATAATGCACTTCCCACATCCTTGGAGCTCTTTAAGCCCCCAAAATGTACCGTCATGGTCATGTGATAGCCCCAAAGGGATCCACACTCAACACTATTTTGTAATCTCTACATACTAGGTTAACACTACCATCATAGTATTCTTTATTAACTTCAACAAAATAAGGAAATGTAGAACTAGGTTGGCCCAGTCGACATAGATGGTAGAATTTACAAGTAAAAATAAATGCACTTCAACAACAATATCCATTTCCTAAACATCCTCTAACCCACCAAGGTTCATTTTTCTATTTATCTTTCATTTCTATTATTCATTAGAATTCTATTTTTTATCATTTACAATATTTAAAATTGCCCCTATATAGCAAACTAGGTCTTGTCTATCGACCTAGTTATGTATTTTGTCTCCTATTTGAAAGACTAGGTCAACACTATTGATGTAGTTTTTAAATAGATCCTTGCTTTAGTAATATAGTATCAACACTATCAACTCTATTTTACAATCTCTATATACACTAGCATCTGAACTGACACTGTACTATGTTTCAAAGTTGAAATTAACACTTATATGCTAGTAATTAACTCACACTTTCACTTTTAGTTGTTTGAATGCTTATAATAGATCACATAGTCTAATTAGGTATTTTTTCAATATACCATTTAGTTTCACTATTTTTGTCTTTCTTGCACACACTACCAAATCACATAATCTTAAAGTCCATTTAAACAATTGCCTATCCAAGGCCAACCTAGTATTTCATCACCAAGGGTGAAGCCAACTTGGTTTTCTAGCCAAGTATAAACACATGGTTAATCGTATATATTATAAAATAACCTAACATCTTTATCATTGTAATTGTTTGAAGTGAGGGGGTAGGCCCCAATACCAAGACAATATCATTACCAACATAGATCCCTTTTAGCCTAAACATCCTAAAACCATCCATAGATTGTTTTCTAGTCCCTCACTTACAACCAACCTCCCATCACACTTAAAATCATACTATAATAATCTACGAACATTCAGGAGGACCACTTAGTTATCATTTACTTTCCAAGTTGATTGGTTGTTCTTTGCTCAATTGTATGTAGTATTAAAAAAACTTGCATTGGCCAACATTGGTGCAAGGTTTTGTGTTGTGTGCCTCAATTGGATCATCCCAATTTACCTATTTGATTGTGTGTTTATTTTCACTTCTTGATTTCAAAAGTACTTGAAATTTTTTTCTTGTTTTAGTACACAGTCATTCTATTCAACATAGTCTCTTACAAACTATCTATTTCCCTTGTTTACAATACTAAGTCAACCCTATTGACAAGTATTCTTTTTTGCCTCTCAAGATATAGTACTAGGTTGACCCTATTTATTTTGTATCTTTTTTTCCTTATTTTCTATCCAGGTTATAGAACTAGGTTAACCTTGTCAACTCTATATTCCTATTTTATCATTTTTCAGACCCTATTTTTGGTACTAAGTTAAGCTAGTTGATTATATTATCTTATTATTTTCCCTATCTATATGATTTAGTTCTCTATCTCTCTTCCTTAAATTTTTTTTTCATATATTCCCAAGTCATCATAAATTCCCTTATTATAATATTCCTTGGGTAACTTAAATCCATTTAGATACTATATGGGATGTTCATTTCTCCCTCTATTTTCCTCCCAAGAGAACCATCACTCTTGGCACACCTCTTTCCCTCCTTCATCTATGACTTTTAAAATGGTACAAATCACACCTCAAGATGAAGTTGATGGGTTTGAACATTTTTATTCCTATCAAGACAATTATCATCTTCAAAACCTTCAAACTAATGTGGGAGTAATTAACATAAGTTTTGTCAATAATCCCACTAATAATCCATATTCTAATAACCCTCCCCCTAATGCCAATTTAGGGAGTATGCCTCCAAACACCAACCCACCTATTGATATAACTCAACTTATTGCACAAGTCATATGATAAATGAACATCATGAAAGCTTCTAATACCTCTCAAATGATTCAAATAAAACATCATTTGATTACTATGGCTAATCAACATTCATCTATCCATCCTCAAGCCAATCCTAATTACATTCTTCCACCTCTTAGAGATGCTTCAAGCAATGTTATTCCTTAACCAATAATGTATAACAAAATGCTTCAAACTATTCAAAATGAGCCTTTAGATACCATCATTGTATCCATTGGTATTTTTAATATATCTCCAACTATCAAGTATGATAGGACTAAAGACCCTACCTCATTTGACAAATCCTTTGAGAATCTTTACAAAGAGTGGATCCAAACTAATACTTTCACCACAACTAAAATCTTAGTCAAAACCTTCACTGGTGATGTATTATAATGGTAAAACCAACTTATGAAACATTTCATTTGTAAAATTGAGGACTTGGTAAATCCTTTAGTTAAAGAGTTTCAACATAATGATCTTCCCATAAATTTCCTTAACCACTTCATCAATGTTGAGCAATCTCCCATCGAATCAGCTCATGACTTTATCAAAATATGGAAATATTTGGCTCATAAATCCAACCATAAAATGACTAATGATAATTTATTTAATATCTTTATAACTGATTTGAATCCTTATCTTCAACATAAAGTTTAAACTTTTTCTCCCCAAACACTTAATGAAGCTCTTGACCAAGCTAAACATCAAGACTTTCTCATGAAGCAATTTAAACCTAATCCTAAACTTTTGCAAGGATATTTTCAAACATATACTAATGATATCACTGATAATACTCCACAAATAAAACCAATATTTTCCAAAGCTAACATTCTTTCACCTTCTCACACATCACTCTCTGCGCAATAGATGAAACAACTTTTACTGCCCTCTAAACCTTTCACTTATCCTAGAAATCCTCCTAAGTGGTATGACCCCAATCCATATTTTTGGTTCCATGAGAAAATTGTTCATTCCCATGAATATTTTAAAGGTATCACTAAATTTTTTATTTCCTATATGCTTGGTTATTCATTTAATCATGAATTAATGATCAACCTTCATCATCAAGAGTACATTGCTTCTAAAAAATGACAAGTTTCCAAGGCTTCTAACTCAAATAAACAAAAATATTTTTCCATTGCTAATAATAAACAAAATAACAAGGATTTTTGTGCCATTAATGTCAATTGTGACCAATATTATAATAAATCTCAATATCTTAACACTTATAAGATCAATTAGCATTGTAAGCTAGCTCACAAAGATCCTGTTACCAAACCTAAGAAGCCATATTTAGAAGAACAAATTTTCAAAGATATTAAAACAACTAATCTATCTTTGGAAGATCATGAGGAAAAAATTCATCTTTATGAACCTCTAATAAATTCTATTCCTTCAAAATATACTTTACCTCCTAAAAATCATGTTCGTTCTTCTTCTAAATCTCATTGGAATTTTCTTGAATAACTTAACTCTATGCCTTATAAGATTCCACTTATGGACTTGGTTCATACTTCCCCTTATCATTGCAAGTTTCTTATTCAATAATTATAAGAAATTTATGATCCATATTCTATAGATGAAGAACCACCTTATATTTAACCTCAAGCTACCAACATGCATACAATTGAAATCATGTGTCCTTCTTCCAAACCTTTTATTGATTTTCTTGAAGAGGACATGATCAATGATGAAATCCTTTTTTGTGTCGATGATATACCACTTTTTATTAAAATAGAAATTTATACTACCCTTATTCATAAATTTCTAGTCGATGAAGGATCTTGTATTAATGTGACATCTTTGTGGCTTATCCAACAACTTGGTTATAATAAATATCATCTCAAGCAAACCCACCTCACATGTCATGGATTTGATAAAAATAATAAAAAAACACTTAGTTATATTTGGCTTCCCCTAGCCATCATACCTAAGACCATTCAAATAACTATTATGGTATTTTATTTACCCTTATCTTATAATGTACTCCTTGGTTGCCCTTGGACTCATATAATGAGGGCTATTGCTTTTAGTATCCAATGCATAAAATTCTTACATAATGGAAAATGGTATCAGCATGACACTGATCCCAACCCTTGGAGTATTCAAATTCCTAATCCAAAATCTTAGTATCATATTCCCACCATCCCTAAGATTAATAGTGCTTCTTTACCTAATTTCATCAGCATTAATCCTCATTTACATTTTATGCTTGTTGATTTAGATAATGATGAACCTAATGATTTGAAACATACTTGTAATATTACCAAGCTACCTGCCTACATTTTGGAGTGATTTCTTCCTTATTTATTACCTTAGGAGTATAATATTCCACTAATTGATGAGATTACTAACTTTCCCCCTCCATGTAATGCTCAAGAGCCTTATTTTCCCAAAGAGGCCTTTAAATGCAATGATTTTGGAGTGGCTAGATTATTTTAAATCTTATCATCATGTATCCATGTATATTCTATAATATTAGGATTTCACCTTCTAAAACTCCCCCTAAATCTCAAGTATGTATAATTTATCCAACATATGATGATAATTACATCATGTCCCAAGATCAATATTGAGACATGGATGTTCAACATTCTCATAAAACCTTTGCTCAAATACATGCTTTTAATCAGTATGTTCATACTATTTCCATGGATCATGACGTAGATCCTAAAGTTTATGTGCCTCTTGCTAATTTTATACTTAATACTCATTGGGTGGTAGAAAAAATCATACCTTTCAAACATCCAAAAAATCCTACATCTCCTCTACCACCTATGGATATCATCACTATATCAAATTCTTACCCTATCAATGAAACTAATGACACACTAATCCCATCTGATCCATCTACTTCTTTTATGCTTAAGATTACACTTGATGCCAAGGCCACTAATGTTTGATAGATACATTCTAAATATGATCACCATGACAATCAAATTTTAGATCTCAAAGTAAATGTTGAGTATTATGGTCCTCTTCCTACCTTGCTTAGTGATGAATCTATTCTTTAAATACTTCATGCTCGAGAACCTCTAATTCCTTAGCAACATCATAAACTTAGGAATTTTAAAACCCAAACCCCTTATTTCAAAAAATTCATTGATAGCATCAATCCTAAATCTAATTTAATTTATTAGTTACCTACTTCACCATACCATTTCCAATATGGAAATGTTATTCTTATCAAAGAGACTACTTGCATTGAATATGGTACTACATCATACCCTCAACCAATTATAGTTTCTCATGATATCTCACTTACTAAGTACGATAACTTTAGGTTATTTTCAGATAAATTTCATGAGATATTTGTTTTGTCTTAGGAGGATAGGATTGGTATTTACCCTAGCATTATGGTGCATAATGTCATTACTTACCTTGATGCCAAACTTGTCCATCAAAAACAAAGCAAATTTCCACTTGAGGTTTCCACCTTATGTCATAATCAAATTTACACTTGAGGTTTCCACCTTATGTCATAAGGAAATCACCAAAATTATTGATGCTAAATTTATCAAACTAGTGGATTATTCTAAATGGGTTTCTAACATAGTCCCCGTTAGGAAAAATATCACTATGGTCATTTGCATCTACATTGATTTCTATAATCTTAATCTCACTTTTCCAAAGGATAAATTAACTTTACCTTCAATAGATGCCATTATCATTTCCATTGTTTCTTATGAATTTTTATCTCTTATGGATGGCTTCTCAGGCTATAATCAAATTCACATCACCCTAGAGGACCAACATAAGACCACTTTCACCACAGAATGGGGCACCTATTGCTATGTCAAAATGCCCTTCAACCTCAAAAACACTATATCCACCTACCAATGAGAAATGACTCACATAATTCATGATCTTATCCACAAAATTATTGAAACCTATGTGGATGACCTCATTGCTAAATCTAAAAATTATAAGACACATCTTTCTAATCTTGCTTTCATCTTTGACGATCTTCTTAAATACTGATTTAGACTAAATCCTTAAAAATATGTCTTTGGTGTCACATCTAGAAAACTATTAGGATTCAGATTCTCTCTATATGGCATCGACGTTAACCCAACTAAGATTAATGATATCATTAACATGCCCATTCCTCATTCCATTTTGAACATTTGCACTTATCTAGGCAAACTTGGGGAAATTAGATGATTCATCCCCAAAATGGCTTACCATATCCACTACATCAATTATCTTACTAAGAAAGGTAATGATTTATAATAGATGATTCCTTGTCAAAAATTATTTGATAACATGAAATTATTATTGCTTCACCTACCCACACTTCATCCTCCTTCTAATGATCAACCTCTAATTTTATATACTTCTTCCACACCCATATAAGTTGGGGTACTACTTGCCCAACAAGATGATACTAGAAGAGAGTATGCCATCTATTACATCAGCCATGTTCTCATTGGTTATGAGAAATATTATACAAAAATTAAATATGATTAACTTTTCATCTATTTTACCACTAAAAAGCTTTGACATTACATGATTTACCAAACCACCTATGTCATCATTCATTTTGATCCCCTTCATCACTTTTTCTCTAAAGCCTTTCTTCTTGAAGATAAAATTGGAAAATGGATGGTCCTCTTTATGGAATTTGATCTCTACATTGTTACTCAAAAATCTATCAAGGGATAAATCATAACTGATCAAATTAATGTAGCTCTTATGTAATCCACCAAGAACATTCAAAATAGTCTTCTAGATGATAATATTCTCTATATTAAAGGTCTTACTCAGGTTATTTCTCTTAAAAAATACTTCCATAACTTCATTATTGATCTTGAATAAAGTAATCTTGATGAATCCTCTATTCCCCTTGATACTACTAAACCAAAATTAGTTATCAAAAAACTTCATGAAATTAATGTTGAATTACATGAGGATACTTGGACCCTTCTCTTTGATGGTGCCAAATGCCTTCAAGGATCTAGGTCAGGTTGTATTCTTACAACTCCTCTAGGAAAACTCATCCCTTTAACTTTTTTTTAACATTTAATGTCACTAAAAATATGGTAGAATAAGAAGCTCTAATCTTAGGCATGAAAGTTGATCTTGATTTAGACATCTAATACCTACATGCCTAGGTGTTTCTCATCTCATTTTCCACCAAGTCAATGGTTATTACTAATGCAAAAGTTAGAATCTCATTTCTTATCATCAAGTTGTAACTACTCTTACCAAAGACTTCATTTTTCATTATTCAACCTATCCCTCGAGATCAAAATTCTATTGTTGATTCCCTTAATTCTTTAACATCTCTTTTTCATCTACACCAAGTTCTTTTTTATCCCACTTTTCTTATCCAAATAGGAAAATCTCCATATTCTATTCAACCACAAGATTTGCTTATCTACCACATCGAGGTTGTAAACATTTGACAAAGCCCATGGTATAAATACATCATTAAATTCTTGGAAAACCAAACTTATCCTCCCAACTTAGACTCTTATGAAAATACTCACATAAAATGCTTTCAAATATGTATTTATATGAAACATCCTTTATTATCACAATGCTAAGGGTACCTAAATCCATTATGATATAAAAGATGAGGTCTCTCCTCTTTTTGAACAAGCACATGGGGGAATTTATGGTGGCCACTATAGTAGACATGCTATAACCCACAAATTCTTATGTATGGATTAAATTTTGGCCAACTCTTGAAAAATAATTAATCAAATTCACTAAAAAGTTTACTCCTTACTAGCTTCATGATTATCAAATTCATTCACCTCCAACTAAGCTTCAAGATATCAAATCTCCCTAGTCATTCTCCATGTGGGGATTAGATCTCATTAGAAAATTACCCTATTCTCAAGATGGGCATGTCTTTATCATCATAGCTACTGAATATTTTACCAAATAAGTTGAGGTTATTCCACTTGTCAATGTCATTGGTAACACCATTTATAAATTTATCCTCAATCAAATCATTTATCACTTTCATGTTCCCCATACTATCATTTTTGACAGTGGTGGTAATTTAAAAAATAAAGATGTTAAAAAACTTTGTGCTAAATTTAAAATCAATCAAAAAATTTCCACACCTTATCGTCCATAATACAATTGCTAAGTTGAGGCTAAAAATAATATTCTAAACAAAATTATCTAGAAGACAATTTTTGAAACCCACATATATTATCACCTTCATCTCTATCATGCTCTTTAGGCCTATCGGACTAGCATACATACTACCATTGGGGCAATGCCATTCTCTCTAGTCTATGGTTCTATGTCAATTATTCCATTATAAGTTGAGATTCCTTCTCTCTATATGTATTTTCATGGTATCATACCTGATAAATAATTACATGAATCTCACCTTCATGCTCTCGATCTCCTTGATAAACATCATCTTTCTACTTTGCAACATAATCTCCAATACAAGGATCATATTGCTAAATAGAATAACAAACATGTTAAAGTATGTGATTTAAATGTTGGTGATCTTAACCTTAAATTATACTAAACTCATGATAAATAAGGTAAATATTCCCAAAAATGGTGGGGTCCCTATTTAGTCAAAGATATTCTTGGTCTAAGTACCTATCACCTTTAAACCAATGAAGGCCATGTTTTCAAATAGCCTACCAATGCATAATTTTTCAATAAATACTTTACCTAATCCTTCCCTTATTTTTCATCAATTTCATATGATATCTATCTGACACATTTTGAAGGATAATTACATGGGTCTCTCCCTCTACAACAATTCTCTCCTTTCACAAAACTCAGTCCTTCCTTTTGGTCTTTTGGTTTTCATTTTTTCTCATGAGTTACATTATAAAACCATGGATGGGACTTTTTGGTGTAGGGTTTATGAACACCACAGCCATAACAAGGTATCTTCTAACATTTTAGGATCTTAATAGAGGTAAACTCCACTTCTAGGCATGAGTTGTAGGTATATGGTTTATTTCAACTTGTTAATGGAATAGTGGGTAGGGCATGCATGTTGTTGACAAGGTTTTTGGATGGAGGTGTGGTTCCTAATAAAAGTAGTAAATTTATATTTGATTTGTATGGGTATCTATTTAATAGTATAGAGTGGGTATATCTCAAAATAAACTCTCAAAAAAGAGGGAAGAGTGAGTCAAAAAAGAAAGATTCTGTGGTTTTCAAGAACTACTCTAACTAGTTCCTAAAAGGATAAGTGCTCTCAAAATCTATGCCTATTTTAGGGAAAAAAGTACATATACAGTCAAACATGGCTATAAATTCTATGGAGATAAAGATGTACGAAATTCACAAGCTTCAAATAAAGGTTTCTACATTTAGGGTAGTTATTTCACACCCTTAATTAGGAGATTATGGCTCAGGTTAGTGAAGTATCTGAGGTAGTTGTTACACACACATAGAAAACTAAATCCAAAAAATCACTCATGCATAATCAAAATTATGAATCAATTTAAAATTAACTATTTTAACCAATATATTTACCAATCTTTCAGTAGTTGTTGCACATCTACAGATTAGTATATCAAACAAAATAATCAAGAATCCATTCATAGCTTTTGCACACTAAAGATTATTGAAACATAAAATTTAATAAAGTAACAACTAATTACACAAAAATTAGAAATAAAATACACAAACACATTCATTGACAATCAAAACTAATGTTGCCCTTGTATTCAAAAATTCTCTAAAAAAAATCCAAGTTGGATTATATTTGTTTATCTAGATTTTGGGAAGGGGACACCTCATCTTCCAAGTTCATGCAAGGTCATTACATGTGATATTCATAACATGAGTTCTAATTATGATCTAAAATTATATAAGTGTCTACTTATAGTTTATCAATTAAAATAGCCTTTACCAAAGCTATACAACATGTGCATGTGTATAAAGACAATGATAATTTCTACCAATTATAGTTTGAACTACAAGAAAACTTTAAATAGATGAAACATTTACAAAAAATACACATTCTTCCTTTTATAGGTTATGAGAATAACCTGTTAATATTTTGGATTAGCCACCTTCAAATGAAACTCAGACATGTATCAAAGATAAGTACCACTTTACCAATGTTTTAGAACTAGTGGCATTACTATTAGCCATGACTAATCTAAACTGTGCATTTCATGATCACCCATGCCTTTCATAGAATCTAGATATTCATTTTTATATTCACTATTCAAATCAAGATGTACATGTTCATAATCTATCTTAATTATGAGACTCGATGTCTATTGATAAATATATCTCAAGTGTCTAAATATCTAAGTATTCTATCTATATTATCTTGTGAGATTTCAAAATGTGACACATGTCAACACTTAATTAAGTCTATGATATTTAAAAATTCATTCTAGGACTCACACCATTGATACTTATGTACTGGTTTAACATGGTTCATTATATTTATTATTTTTGGCTCATTGACTCTTATGTGCTTGACACTTGTCAATCCCTATTTTTCTCTACTTCATATGTGTTCCACTTGGAAGGTACTTGGGGATTCTAATTTCTATGTACTATGCTCCTTACTTCTTCTCATGGATCATTGGATATATGTACTGGGATCCCATGATGGTGACACTTGTCACTCTCATGGAGCTTTGACATTTCAAATCACTCTCATGTCCTTTGATCAAATAGGCCTAAACAGATACATATTATATGATATTGATTTAAATATAAATAAATAATTTATTAGGTTAAATTTTATGTCTATGCAACCATCAAATTATTTCCTTATGAACATTAATGACATCTATTTGACTATCAATTTTAACTCCATAACTTAGTCCATTGTCAAGGTAAAATTTGGCATTCATGCGACTATTAAATGGCATCCTCACGACCGTCAAATTATGTCCATGTGACTATCAAATTTAATCTCATAAATTGGACACATGCCATTTCCTTAATACTCCTTGTTCCTACAAGTATAAATGAAAACAAGACTTAGCACAATACTTTTGGAAACATATATAAAGGACCCTGCATGAAGATTCAATCCTAAGGTCTTAGTATTAGTAAAATATGATTTGGAATTGGGCTAAGAATATATAAAAGGGATATTAAATTTTAATATTGATGAGCTAACATATATAAATATGATTGGGACCCTTGGCTAAAATCTTAAATCATAGTCAAAACATAAAAAATGTTTTCTAAGCAAAGGTGCCACTTAGTAGTATGGTATTTGTTTTAGGGCAATTATTGTGAGAGAAATGTTGTAGTATTTTTGTAGGGAAATTATTTTGAGAATTTTATAAGGTAATTTTTTAAGATAAAATGTCTAAAAAAATTCTCCTAAAGGATCATTTTTATCAGACAAAATGTTTGAAACACAATTTTCATAAAAATTCCATCAGGGGAATTAGTTTGAATAAAATGTCCACAACAATTCTCTTGAATGGTGAATTTTCTTAGATAAAATGTCTAAATGAATTGGCCAAAGGGAAAGATGCCCAGTATAAAAGTCATGAAGGAATTAGCTAAAGGGAAAAAGGGCCTAGGATAAAAGCTCAAAGGGTTAGTCTCAGAGGGAAAAGGGTCCAGGATAAAGTCCCAAAGGTAAGCGGTCATTTCAAAGATCATGAAGCATCTTTTTCAAAATGTTTGAAGGGTAAGTAGCCACTTCAAACAAGGCCAAAAGGTTAATTCAAAAATTATGAATGGCATTCAGCCTTGGGGTAATTAATTTTGGTTTTTTCATTAGATAAAATATTTGAGACACAAAGTCTAAAGGAAATGGCCTAGGGAAAAAAGTCTGGAAAGATAGGCTCGTAGGGAAAAAATGATCGAGACAAATGTCCTGAAGGGCATGGTCAAAAGGGGTCAAAGGGTCTACTTCAAGGAAAAAATTCTTGAAGGGTCTACTTTATAGGGTACATTTCAATGGGAAAGGGCCCTTACAAAATTTATAAAGGGTAACCATAAAAGTCTCAAAGGGTAATTTCAAAATATCAAAGGGTATATTCAAAAAGTCTAAAGGAATATGTGTCCTTGACAAAACTTCTAAAGGGTAAGTTGGAGGAAAAGGGTTATTTTAAAAGTCCTAAAGGAATTCCATCAAGAGAATTATTTTAGACAAAATATCCACAATAATTCTCCCAAAAACCCAATTCTCTTAGACAAAATGTCTAAAGGAATTCAATTGGCTTAGAGAAAATGTCTTACACAAAATTTCCAAAGGAAAGGTTCAAAAAGAGCAAAGGTGTAGGACAAAAGTCCTAAAGGAAAAGTGTGAAGGGGTTGAATGGAAATTATAAAAGGTTTAAAGGAATTTTGTCAGTAAAAATGGCTACAACAATAAGGCTAAAGGACACATTGCACAAATATCAAAGGGTAGGTTAGTAAGGCAAAAAGGGGCATTTTAAAAGTTCTAAAGGGTAATTTCAAAATGTTGAAAGGTAATTTAGCAATGATTTGAAGGATCTAATTCATAAGGCATTTATCAATAACAAAATTCTAGAAAGATCTACTTTATAAAGGCCAAATGGAAATCTCAAAAAGGCCAAAAGGCAATTTACACAAAGCCTAAAGGGTAGGTTCAAAGGGGCCAAAGGGAAATTCTATCAAGAAAAGTGTATCGACAAGATTTTTTTCAAGAATAAGTCTGATTCGAGGAAATTATTATGGAAAAATGCTATGAAAAAAATTATATCAGATAAAATGTTTGACATAATAAACCTAATGACCAATTCATGTGGAACAAAAGTTTTTCAAAGAAAATCTTGAAAACATAAATCTTGACAAAGACTCTTGAAGAAGGTTAGTCCATAAAAACATAAGTCCACAACAATTAGCTCAAAGTAAAAACCCTAACAGAATAAAAGATTTAGTCTATGGAAACACAATATCAATGCCATCTTTCTAAAATATAAGAATATGAATCATGATATTTTCCCAAAATTTGCGTAAACATATAAAAGAGGGGGCTCAAAATCAAGACAATAATCTGAAAAAAGTGGGTCCCCATTTCCCTATGGAAAAGGGGGTTGTGTTAGGTACAAAAAATGGTAACTTATAG
This sequence comes from Torreya grandis, assembly GCA_037957365.1. Taxonomy (NCBI): domain Eukaryota; kingdom Viridiplantae; phylum Streptophyta; class Pinopsida; order Cupressales; family Taxaceae; genus Torreya; species Torreya grandis. Next base: position 5,787,707 of record JARHVA010000368.1, read on the forward strand.
GGGGAATACCCCTGAGTATTTAAGAACCCAAAAATCTAATTTGTAATCCTAAATCAATCATGAAGTGTGCCATAGAAGAATACTTAAATCAAAAACATGAAAGAGATTCCCAAGTATATTCACACAACATACTTGCCCTCTAATTTTCTCATATTTATGTGTGTCAAACATGTAGTTTATTTAACCCCCATTATGATAAGTTTTTCAAAGTATTTGATGGGGTTGTAGGTTTCATTCTAGTATATATTAAAGCTTAAAAATAAGGGAAGCTCAAGAATTGCTCTGCTACTAGCTAGGCATCCATAGCCTTGATAGAGATACTTTGGGATCCTTCTCTTCTCATTTCATTATTTTTTTTTGATCATGATGTATGGTATATTGAACTTATTTCATCATGTGATCCTTTTGGTTTTGTTTAGGTTTTATTTTACTCTTTTGAATCCATTGGTTCTTTTTTCTTCTTTTTTCTCACTCTTCTTTTATTCTTGAATAGAAAAGAGAAGAGATGAAACCCAGTGAGATGGTATAATTATAAAACAAATCATTACTAGAATATCCTTGACATCTACACCTATACCCAAAATTATCACTTCCAACATATATTTAATGTGATAAGTACATTTGATCCATTAAAATAAGTTTTTTTTTAAAAATTTGTATGAAGTACTATGAGATTAATTTCCATATTCCTGGTAAAAGTATTCAAATGTGACACCATTCATAATAATACATGATTACCTACATTCATCCTAAAAACTCAAAAAACATAGAAATACACCTAATCTATAAACTAGTCCCAAAGTGTCATTATTTTAATATTCCCCTTTTCTACAAGTCATAAGCTTAGTTGGTTTGGATTTTATCTTGGTTATAGTTAAAGCAAACACAATTTCGATCATCAAAGAAAGCAAAGAACAACTACTCTAAGAAAGCATTGAAATCTAATATAGAAAACATGAAATCTAATCTATGAAAGAAACAAACTAATCTATGAAATAAAATTAATGAAAGTAGGAAAGATTAATCTAGAAAGTAGGAAACTAGTCTATGAAATCAAGAAATATAATCTATGAAAATAGGGAACTATTTTAAGAAAGCAAGAAATCTAATCTAATCATATAGCTACATTCATCTATTCCTCATTAATTAATAACATCAATTGATGGTATAACCTTTTAGTAATACTTTAAGAAACTATCCATTGACTAGATATGTAAGTTCATTGCCTTGAAGACCCTTCAAATGAAACACATTATTACCCATCATCTCTAAAATCTAGTATGGTCTAATCCATAATGGGGAAAACTTATCATGTTGTCCTTTCTTCTCAAGGGATTTATCCCAAAGTAGCACTAGATCTGAGATCCTAAATGCTTTGACCTTCACTCTCTTATCAACCCACTTCTTGACCATGTCTTGGTGTTTGTTAAATTTCTGTAAGGCTTCAGTCCTTGAATCTTCCATTTATATTATGTCTAGCAACATTGATTCTACTTTATCACTCAAAACCATGTAGTCTTGCATAAACTAATAAGTGGGTAACTTTATCATAATTGGGAATACAAGATTGCATACATATAATAATAAATAAGGTGAAGACATAAGGTCTTGATTATGTCTAGTCTAGTTTACCCAAAGAGCATACTTCAATAAATTATGTCAGTCCCTAGTATTGTCTCCATCTAAATTCTTAATTGCATCAATCAAATTTTTGTTCATTGATTCTACCAGTCTATTTCTCTAAGCGTAATGATTATAAATTAACCTAATGACAATCTAGTTATCATGTGCCTATTCAATAAATTTTGCTAATATAAAATCTGGTTGATTGTCATAAACTAAAGAAATGGGCATACCAAATTTGGGTGTTATGTATTCCTCTAAAAATCAAATCACATATTGTACTTTATAGTTCTTTGTGGATATGGCTTCAGTTCATATTGTGCAATAATATATAGTAGTAATCAAAAACTTATGGCTTGTTAAGTAATTTAGGTTGATGACACCAATGAATTATAAGTCCCACTAGGCAAATGTCCATCCTTCAACAATTGATAATAAAGGCATTAATGCATTCACTTCTCTCTTGGATAGAGCTTGGCATTCATGGCATGTTCTCACATAAAAGTAAGCATCTTTGAAAATTATTGGCTAGTAGTATCCCATTAATAAGATCTTATGGGTTGTGGTATTCCTATAAGGATGATCACTTTCTATATTTTGATGCAATTTATCTAAAATTTATTTAGCTTCCTCTATAGATACACACCTAAGATAAATAACTTCATAATTTCTTATATACATGACTCCCTTCTTAATCATGTAATGATAAACTTTGAGCCTCAAATTTCTTCTTCTCTCTCAATTGAGCTCGAGGGAAAAATTTATTATAAGTAAATGCTATATTATATCAGTATACCACTCTCTTTTAGATACTTGAGGTTCACATACCTCTTCAACTATGATGCAATGATCTAATTTAGTCATAAGCTAAACAATGCCTTGTCATTAAAAATTATTTAAAGGCTTTATCTCTATGTTGAATTATTGTAGCTTAGCAATTTATTTGCCTCACTACTCTCCTAGATTCTATGATAGGGTGAACTTGGTAATAGGATCAGGCATGATGGTAATGAATTTAATCCTAAAGATATGGTTTTGAATCTTTTTCACTACTTTGACAAGGGAAAGTCTATTTGTTAATTATAGAGTACCAAAAATTTGCATATTTTAGATTTATTCTCATGAATGTGATTAGGTGTTAAGTATCATCCTTCTTATTTATGATGATAATAAAAATCACATTCTCATAATAAAATGATTATAGGTATAAATCTTCACTAAAATCTAGATTGATCAACATTAGAGCCTATGATATTACATCTTTAATGTCCTAGAAGGACTTTCAAGATTTAGCTATCCATTCTATTTTGGCATCTTACTTGAGCATGGCATTTAAAAGTTTGATAATCTCTACAAATATTGAGATGAACTTCCTTATGAAGTTAATATTTTCAAAGAATTATTTAGGCTCTTTCTTGGTATTTGGTGGTTTAAATTTTTAAATCATGTAAATTCTATTTGGATCAATGGTGATCCCATCCTTGGTGATGATGTGCCCCAAAAACTTACCTTTAAGCACTCCAAATATGATCTTATTTGGGTTTAATGATATACCAAACCTCCTACATATTTCAAATATGCACTATAATTGACTTATTTGGTCCTTGTAATTCTTCAAAAAATATCATAAGATCATCCATGTAGATGATTATGTATTTTCCTATCAGTCCTTTGAAAGCATGATCCATGAAATAAATTGAAAGGTCACTCTTACATGTATTAAGTTGAATTGTATCATATTATATTCATAAGTTCCCCACTTCATAGTGAATTTCATCTTCATTTTATCCTCATATTATACCAATACATGATTATAGCCTAAAAATCTATGTAAGAAGGACATGATTTCAAAACCACTTACTATCTATATCACCTCATCCAGAGAATGTAGGGGATAATTTTCCTTTTCAAAATCCGTATTTAGGTTCATAAAATTGATACATAATATGATCTCACCATTATTATTTCTTACTAGGACCGAATTGGCCAACCAAGTAGCATTTCAAAATGGGAAGATTATTTTTCCATTTAAAAGATTTTCCACTTCTCTTTGAATGAGAGGCTCCAAAATAGGATTGATTAGTTTTTACCTATATCTAAATTATTTTTGATCTATATTAAATGGAATCATATGAGTGATGACCTAAGGTCCATAAAATTTTAAATCTTCATATATCCAAGAAATGATGACCCTATATTGAGTGATTAAATCCTTCACTCACTGCTTCTCTTCTGGGGTACAGCTAAGATCGATATTAACATAACATGGGATATGCTCATCTTAGAGATTTTCTCTTTTGAAATATGATTCATTGAATTTTGGTTGTCTTAGTTATTATTCCTGATTATCTATGTTGAATGGTCTTTCCAAAGAGACTAATACAACTAGAATTCGATTCTCTTTGAGCTGAAGAATTCCCTCTTTATCTGATTCCTCTTGAAAAAGGTGATTAATGTCCTTGTCATCGATGATTTGGGATTAAAATTCCCCTAAATTGGTTATAAAATAAATAATCTATTGGTCATCATCAAATACTTGGAAATTTTCTATTTATTCAAAATATAGGGACAAGGTACTAATTTAATTGAGAACTTCTTTACCTTAAATTGCTATAGTAGCTCCAAATTAGAAAAAGAAGTAGTTAATGAATCAACAGTCTAATTTTTCTCTTTTGAAAGTGCTATAATGTTAAAATATTCAAAGCTTTCAATCAGGTCCCACACTATGTGCTTATATCTTTTTAAATAAGATTGCTTGCATTGGTATTTATTTCTAACTTGATTGACAACCAGTTATGAGTCATCAAATATTGATATCTACTTCACATTATTCTTGTGTGCAAATTGTAATCCTAGAATTAGAACCTCATACTCAGCTCTATTGTTAGTGCATGGAAATTAAAACCTATATGCTGCCAAGAATTTTTTACCTTGTGGATCAATCAACTCAAATCCCATGCCTGATCCTTTCTTGGATCTAGTGCCATCAAAGTGTAGATTCTATAGCTAATTAGAACTTTCAAGTTTTTAATTCTATACTTGATTCTAAGTAGTAAAAATATAAATAACAAGGCTAGGTAACTCATAATTTACCTCTTCATTCTTGATGTTGTACTCTATAATGGGATATTCATTCTTAACTCTCTATCAATTTTGATTTGATTTACAACTCCTCTCCATGGTAGCCATATATGATAAAAGTCCATAGAGATATATTCTTTAAATGTTTTGGAATAATTCCTATTCAATAACAGACTTTAGCCTTCAAGTATGTCCACCACTAGAATATCGATGATCATTTAAACTCTTGGCTTAGATAATACTTGAATGCACACATTATTCAATTATCTAACTATGAGGACCACTATCTTGTCCAATTGAGAAACTATCCTCTTTAAAGGGCTTGGTTTCAGACTAAGATTTTGACATATAAAAGTAGGCATGATAGTTGTAGAAGATATAAAATCAACTAAACAATTATAAATGCTATTACTAAATGCCCAAATAGTTAGTAGGAAGTGTGGAACTTATGGGTTGATCTTGTAGATGATGTTGGTGTTATATGATTTTAATTTGTCTATAGGTGATTTTAATTTTTCCATAAGCATCTTTCCATTAATGGACTTATAGAGAAGCTCCTTATGTTTCATGATATGAGCTAAGTCATGAAGAGTTATATTCACCTTGATATTCTTCATATATTCAACAATGTTGTATCCTCTTTTACTTGGTTCATCCTTGCTCTGCTACTAATCATTCCCCTTTAGAGGAGATGGATTATTTTTTAATTTAGGGTTCATAAGAATCATCATGGTATTTCTAGGAATCGATGTTATGAGTTGTTGTGTATTCCTTAGATTGTATGCACCTCTCTAAAACTACTAAAAAGTGTGCACTTCATCTATATTTTCCTTTAACTCATTGTCATCTTCACCTAGAAAAGGAAACTCATGAGTTTCAAAGAACATAATAGTTATTAAAGATCTAGGATCTAAATGATGCTCAGGTGGATTATGCATATGATCTTATCTAACTAGTTATCTTTGAAATAATTTGAATGTTATGCAAAATTCAACACAATTGAGCTCACCATGCTTAGAAGTATTGTGAATTCTAAACCAACTGAGAAGATCCATCTCTACTATGTTTATTTATGGAAGCTTGTTAGGTTGCTCAAGCCTATTGAACAATCTATTGTATCTCTAAAATCTGGTATTTTGATTTTTTATTGGGCCATTTACATTTCCCATATTCCTTCACATATTCAGGAAATCTTTGCTCAACTTCTAAACCATCTTTTAAATAGAATCTAGTTCTACCTTTATGGAATTTTTACCTTGTAAAAGAGCACTGGGAAGTACAATCACTTGTTGGTTCTATTGATAACCATTTCCCAGTGCATGATTATTCAACTAACCAGAATTTAGTTGTGTTGTCTATGTCATGGGAGGCAGTGTGTACAATTGGTTCTAATTGAAGGTTGGGACATTCTATTTTGCATACAAAACTAGATTTAGTGTTGAAAAAGCATTATTGACATTGGGAACTCTAAGCATCTAAGGATTGAGATTCTTATTTATGGTGATAGCCTCTTCAAATGCTAACACCAAAGTGTTAGCCATAACTTCTCTTCATAAGAACACACTAGTGATAGGGTCCAAGGAGTTCTTATATGTTTCCAATGCCAATGCCACCTCTAGTTTATACCTTGGGGTAAACTAGTTATACATCTTCTACCATCTTGTGTTCAAAGCATAGATGGGATCATTAGGTTCCCTTTTCATGTTGGTGAAGCGCTAGTATACCAAACTAAGATTGGTGACCTATCTAAATTACATAAGAAAATATGCTTTCCATTCATCACAAAAAAATATGGATTTTTTTGTTATATTTAAATACCAATCATAAATAACATCCATCAAAGTAAAAGGTAGTAATATGCATGCAACATCCTCATCTACAACATTTAGAAATCCTAAATTATCTTTAATAGATTTGATATGTCCCTCTACTATCCTTACACCTAAAGTAGAAAAGGATGACAAGTAATTTTTGGGATTCTAAGGCAAATCATGTGCATCCCCTGGGATGATAATAGTAGATCCAACTAACCAGTGATGTTACTAAGCTATTGATTGATTAATAAGTAAAGAGTTCCTTACAAGTAATGGACTCCTTATTGGATGGGGATTGTTTTGAACTAGGGTGGTTGGCATAGTTCTAGGTCTTCTGTGATTTATCAAGGGTAAGACTAGTAAACTAGCCTAGGAATTAGATCTGGTCACTCTCTTGAGTAACTCTAATGCAACTCTATATAGAGGATAACTATTATTATTAGGTGTATTGTCCCTCTTTCTAGTGATAGTTAACTATTGGTGCTAGTTTTATGTACACCATAGACATATAGAGGTAGCCTCTACCATTTTAAGATATTAATGGAGGTAAACTCCACTTCAAGGCATGCCTTATAGGTATGCATTTTATTTCAACATATTGATGGAATACTGGGTTTGGTATGCAGGTTTTTGAAATAGTTTTTGGAGGTGTGGTTCCTAATAAGTGTATTAAATATCTATGTGAGTTGGATGTGTAGATGGTTTTTAATCTAGAGTGGGTAGATCTCAAAACAAACTCAAAAAAAGGAGGGAATAATAAGGCAAAAAAGAAATCTTTTGTGGTTTTCAAGAACCACTCGCCTGGCTGGTTTCTAAAAGGATAAGTACTCTCAGAACCTATGTCTATTTCTAGAAATAATTGCATACATATAGTCAGACATGGCTAAGAAGTCTAAGGAGAGAAATATGCAAGAAATTCACAAGTCTTAGATAAAGGTTTCTTATTTGAAAACAACTATTGTATACCCTTAATCAAGATATTATGGCTTAAGCTAGTGAATGATCTAAATTAGCTATTGCACACACACAAAAAACTAAATCCAAAAAAGCACTCATGAATAATTAGAATTATGAATCAATTTGAAATTAACTATTTTAACCAATATATTTAGTAATCATTCAAAAGTTTTTGCACATCTACAAATTACTATATCAATCAGAATAATTAGGAAACCATTCACATATTTTACACGCTAAAGATTATTGAAACACACAAACAAATAAAGTAAAACTAATTACATATAAATTGGAAATAAAATACACAAACACATTCACTAATGATCAAAATCGATGTTTCTCCTATATTAAAAAATTCTTTGACAAAAATCTAAGTTAGATTACAATTATTTATATAGACTTGAGGAAGGGGGTGCCTCATCCTCTAAGTACATGCAAGGTCATTACATGTGATAGTCAAAACATGAGTTTTAAATGTGGTCTAAAAATATATAAGAGTCCATTTATAGTTTATACATTTAAAATATCCTTTTCTAAAGCTATGTAATGTATGCATGTGTATAAAGATAATGAAAATTTTTAATAATTATAGCCCAAAATTCATGCAAACTTCAAATAGAGGCACCATTTACCAAAAATACACATGCCTCCTTTTATAGGTTATGAGAACAACTTATTGATATTTTGGATTAGTCACATTCAAATGGAACTCAGAAATGCATTGAAGATAAGTATCACTTTACCAATGTTTTAATATTAGCGGCACTAATATTAGTCATGACTAATCTAAACTATGTATTGCATGCTTGCCCATGTCTTTTATATAATATGGATCTTAAATTGTATATTTACCATTCAAATCAAAATGTGTGTGTTCATTCTCTAGCTTAACTATGTGACTCAATATCTATTGAATATAGCTCAAGTGTTTAAATATCTAAGTATTCTATCCATATTTCCCTACAAGCTTTCAAAATGTGACAGATGTCAACACTTTTTTTGAGTCTAGGATATTTTAAAAATCCATATAGGACTCATACCATTGATCCTTATGTATTGATTTAATGAGGTTCATTGGATTTTAGTGTTTTTGGTTCATTGAATCATATGTACTTGACACTTATCATTCCCTATTTTGCTCCACTTTATATGTGTGGAACTTGATAGCTACTCAAAGATTTTGATTTTTATGTATTGGGCTCATTACTTCTTTTTATAGGTCATTGGATCTATGTAATAGGCTCTTGTGATGGTGACACTTGTCACTCTCATGAATCTTTGACATTTCTAGTCACTCTCATGTCATTTGATCAAATGAGCCCAATAATCAGATGAACACCATAGAATCTTGATTTGAATCCAAATGGGTAATTTATGAGGTTAAAATTTATGTTCATGTGACCATCAAATGATGTCTACATGACCCTAAATGATGTCAACATGAATTTTAGTTTTAATTCCATAAATTAGTCTATTATCAAGGTTAAATTTGATGCTCATATGACCATCAAATAACATTTGCATGACTATCAAATCTAATCTCATATATTAGAAACATGTCATTTCCTCAAAACTCCCTACTCCTACAAGTATAAATTAAAAGAAGACTTAGCACAATAATTTTTGAAACATAAGTATAAAGGAACCTTCATGAATATTCAATCCTAAAGTCTTAGTATTAGTAAAATATGATTTGGACATGAGCTAAGAATATATAAAAGGGATCCTCCATTTTAAAATTGATGACCTAGCATAGAAAAATATGATTGAGACCCTTGGATAAAATCTTAAATCATGCTTAAAACATAAAAAATGTTCTCTAAGCAAGGGTGCCACTTGGGAGTATGGTATTTATTTTAAGGCAATTATTGTGGGAGCATTATTGTAGGCTTTTTTTATGGAAATTATTTCAAGGCTTTTGTAGGGGAATTATTTCAAAAAAATGTCTAAAATAATTATTTTGAAGGATCATTTTCATCAAACAAAATGTTTGAGACACAAAATCCATAGGAATTTCATCAGGGGAATTGTTTTGAATAAAATATCTACAACAATTCTCATGAAGGGTCAATTCTCTCAGACAAAATATCCAAAGGAATTGGTCAAAGGGAAAGATGCCCAGGATAAAAGTCTTGAAGGAATTGGTTGAAGGGTAAAAGAGCCTAGGATAAAATCCTAAAGGGTAAGTCTTGGAGGGAAAAAGGTCTAGGATAAAGTCCTGAAGGGTAAGTGGTCACTTTAAAAAGCTTGAAGTGTCTTTTTAAAAATGTTTGAAGGGTAATTGGACACTTCAAACAAGGCTGACAGGTCAATTCAAAAATTTCAAAGGGCATGTGCCCTTGGGGTAATTATTTTTGGATTTTTATGTTAGACAAAATGTATGAGACACAAAGTCCAAAATAAATGGCCTAGGGTAAAAATTCCTAAAGGATAGGCTCATAGGGAAAAAATTATCGAGATAAAAGTCCTAAAGGGCATGGTCAAAAAGAGCTAAAGGGTCTACTTCAAGGTGAAAATGATTGAAGGGTCTACTTTGTAGGGTGAATTTAAATGGGAAAGGGCCCTTATAAAATCCCTAAAGGGTAACCAAAAAAGTCCTAAAGGGCACTTTCAAAAGGTCAAAGGGTATGTTCAAAAAGTCTGGAGGAATATATGTCCATGAAAAAACTTCTGAAGGGCAATTCAAAGGCAAAGGGTCATTTCAAAAGTCCTAAAGGAATTATATTAGAAGAATTGTTTCAAAAAAAAAATTTACAAAAAAATTCTTGAAGACCCAATTCTCTCAGACAAAATGTTCAAAGGAATTCAATTGGATTTGATAAAGTGTCTCAAACAAAATGTCTGAAGAAAATATTCAAAAAGGGCAAAGGTGCAGGATAGAAGTCCCAAAGGAAAAGTATAGATGGGCTGAAGGGAAATTGTAAAAGGTCTAAAAGAATTCTATCAAGCACAATGGCCATAATAATGAGGCCCAAGGACACTTTGCACAAAGCCTGAAGGGTAGATTGGCAAGGCAAAAAAAAGGAATTTTAAAAGTTTTGAAGGTTAATTTAAAAATGTCAAAGGGTACTTTGGCAATAATCTGTAGGGTCTAATTCATAATTCATTTATCCATGATAAAAATTCCCAAAGGATCTACTTCATAAAGGCTAAAGGGAAATCTCAAAAAAGTTAAAGGGAAAGTTACACAAATCCTAAAGGGTAGTTTCAAAGGGGACAAAGGGCCATTCTATTAGGAAAAGTTTATCGATAAGATTGTCTACAAGAATAACTCTGATTTTGGGAAATTATTTTGACAAAATTATTGTGAGGAAAATGCTTTGAAGAGCAAGTTTTTTTGGACAAAATGTCTGACGTAATAAACCTAAAGACCAATTCATGTAAAAAAAAATTTTGAAGAGAAAATCTTGAAAATATAAATCTTGATAATGAATCTCAAAGAAGCTTAGTCCATGAAAACATAAGTTTTAAATAATTATATTGAAGTAACAAACATGATAGAATAAAAGATTTAGTCTATGGAAACACAATATAAAATGCCATCTTACCAAAGTATAAGAAGCCAACTCATGATATTTTCCTAAAATTTGCATAAAAATATAGAAGAGGGGGATGAAAATCAAGACAATAATTTGAAAAAAGTGGGTCCCAATTTCCCTATGGGAAAAGGGGGTGTGTTAGGAACAACAAGACCTAGTCTTCCTCATGATGCACTATAGTCTTCTTTGTTTTCATACTTTTTCCAACACTCTTTGACACCCCTAGTGTTTTCTCTATTGTGATTAGTAGTGTAAGACCATGGATAGGACCTAGCCTTCCTCACAAATACCACCTTTTTTACCTCATTTATTTTTCTAATGCTTTTTGGCACCCTCACGAGTTTTCTCTTTTAAGAGCTATAGTGTAATACCATGTATAGGACCTGGCCTTCCTCATAAAATCACCATTTTATCATTCCTTTTCTAGATTTTTTTTGCAATGGTTACAATTTCTTGATCTGTGTTCTCATATTTAACTTTTGCTTATTCTTGATAGATGGAATTTGCACAATAATCTATGTTATCATATTTTCCTACTTTTACTTCATTTTTATGATAAGGAATCACACTTTACTATCATTGAAATTTGTATTTCACCCTTTATCACATTTTTTATGATTTGAATTAATTTAAATTGTTCCACATGTTATTCCTCTTGATTTCCTTTCCTTTCACTACACCTTGGATAACACAAGGTTGAAGTCACGATAGCACTTTTATTTTACCTAGATTTATGAGACTTTTAGACCCCATGCTCTTTGACATTCTCTCTCTTAGTAACTACGTCCCAAGTACTTAAATGAAAGTCATATTTATCACCCATGTTTGGTTTTCCAAATCCATATAGAGGAGGAATATAAAAATCCATGAAAAAATTTAAAAACCAAATCATTTGAAATAAAAGGCAATGACATAAAAAAATGAAACATACAAATCGCAAAATCAAAAATCACACCAAAAGATGTGATTCCATGTACATCTCCTATCTCCAATCAAAGCTCAAATTCCATAGTTGGCCTCACACTATAGTTTAGGTCTATTAGGGTGTAATAGGCCAATAGAGTAGAATAGGAGAATTCAAAAAACTCTATGGTGTTGCTTACTTTCTCATGAAAATACTCAATCTTCATAGTAGACCAACAACTTTGTAAGGGGTCTTGAAGAATGGGTAACACATTATGGGAAGGTAGGTCCATTTTACTTTTCATGGATATATCCTTCATTAGATTATCTACATAATTCATTTATTGACCTACGATTTATGTGGATAAGAGAAGTTCTTTAGAGTCCTTAAGGTTGAAATTCCTCTTATTCTAACAATCCTAATTTGAGTGTCTTAACTTTGATAAAGAGTTCCTCTACCTTTGTTTTTCTTTCATTCTCCCCGCCACCCATTTCATTTAACCCCTTGATAGGAAAATTATGATTCAAAATCTATTTTCCCTTCTTATATACTTATTTATTCTTCATATCTTAAAAACATGCTAGCATTACTTTTTTTCAATTTTATTTATCTTTAAAACAAAAAAATATGCTTGAGCAACTATGTATTACTTTCTTTACACCATGGATATACATTTATAGATAAGCCTTGATTTATTTTACAATTTATCATTATTGTAACACCCTTTTTATAGGCACCTGAGTCCATTTCTACTTTCATGTACCTTTTTCCCCCATTATTGAGTGAAGTTGGCTTATTACTTCTCACTCACCAGTGTTGTTTCCTCTTTTATGCACCTTTTTTCATTGATGATTGAGTAAGGATTGTTACTTCTTATTCATCAATGTTGTTTTACCATTTTTTGCTTTCCCATATTTGTTTATGTAAGGATTATTACTAATTTTACATTGATGTTTGATTATGATCCTTCTTAACATGTATCCTTGGTTTGACTTGGTGAAATTGCCTTACTTAATTTTTACTTGTTTGAGTTTTTTTGGTCCTTAGTAGCCTTGGATTTTTAGTTACCTAATTTTCTTTAAAAATTATAATGTGGTCATTTGGTCTAACATAGAACTTGTCACCCCATCTTTCTAAATTTTTGAGCAAATCCCATCATTATAACACCAATTATCTTTTCTTTCCTATATTTGTTTATTTTTTCTCTTTAGTTTTGTATTCTTGGGTTTATCGAAAGTAGTCTTTTCACCCTCCATAATCAAAACTAGAAACATAATAGACAACCACTAAGTAATAAAGGTAAGTCAAGGTATACAACACATTTAATTTTTAGTTATTTTACCTTTTATTCATTTAATTTTAGTTATTTTATGCTTTAAAATACTAAAAAAAAATTAGCCTCAACATTGTGTGTTACTATGTTCTTTCTCAAAGCACCATCCCCTATTACACTTGAGTGACACATGATGAGCTTCAAGTGTGGCATATGTATATACATAATATTTTCAAAATTTATCAAATGCTTTTGATCTTTTAATAACCCACCAAGACTCAATATCTCTAAGTGCATGCCCTAAGGGGTGTACCAAGAAAGGGGTGGGCATACCATTGGTGCTTAGAAGTATTTTTGTCCCTTATTGACAATTATTACCAATATAACAAGCTCCTAAAAATCATTCCCTAAGTTACTACTCCTATTTTTCACATTCTAAAATTTTCCCTCCTTCCATATTTATTTTCCTCACCTTAATCCCCTTTCAAAAGTCTGTAATAATAGGTCAATTGGGTTGACCTTGTACTATTTTGGGTAAAATTCATTTAGGGTCTAGGTTAGCTCTTGGGCAAATCCATGACCCAGTGATTTTTTTATCTATAACTATACTAGGTCTATTGGGTCAACCTTGTTTTCTAAATTTTTTGTAAGGGCTTAGGGTTATATATACTTATATATACAAGATTATTTCATCATTATTTACCAATGAACAAGAGTTATTTATTTTCTTGCACTTATTTACAATCTGCTCTTCCACCATTATACTAAAGGTGTCTTAGCTTAGGGTTTCTACTTAGATAATATAGTATTTAAGGTTTTGGACTTTCTTGGTGATCCTTACAAACCATAATATCATCTTGTGAATCTACTTTGGCTAAGGGAGAGATTGATTCTCGATGGGTTCATCTTTCTGGTAAGTATTATCTAACTTGTCTCCTCTCTTTTAGTAGATAAAATTAGCATAAGTATTGGCTTTAAATAATATTTCTCTTCTTATTCATGTATTAGGGTCTTCTTCATACATATCTTAATTGAGATTCTCTGATGCATGTTTTCTTTACTAAACCTCATATTGTGTCCCAAGATTTGGTAAGCACTAGATTATATTTCTTTACTTTACTTATTATTAGTTTAGTGAGATATGAAAATATATGACCTAACTAGGGTTATTATGTGATTGTGTTTGACTAGAAGCCTTTGGAACCATCCCTAGTTTTGTGTATTATGATAAGATATACCCTAATTGGGTCCAATCGATCCTCATACTGGTCATGTTCCTAATTATCTAATGTATCCCAAATCAAAAGTGTAAGTATGATCTATCTTCTCTGAGTTAGGATTGATTTATAGACATGATGCATTTTTGATTGCATACACCTTCCATGGCTCCCATATCATAATTGGGAGGATGTAATACACATAATGTAAACACTTTAGAGAGGGTAGTGGTGTTAGGAAGGCCTATACCTTAGCTATTTTACCCTACATGGATTGGGACCCTCATGGGAGAGTATAACAACAAGTTAACCAACCTAAGTATTTCATACAAGCATGAGACTTTTGATCATGACTTATTATTTCTCAATGTAATATATGATGTATAGGTCAAGGAAAGAGATACGAATGTTGGAGTGAATGAGGACTTACTAAAGGTAATCCAAGTAGATCCTTCTCTCACACTTGGTCAAGAAAAATTTATGATCCCGCTACTAAGGGGATGGATATCTTCAGATTTATAAAACTATAGACCATTATAGTATCCATAAGATAAAATATAAGACCCCAAAAATCCACCTATGATAATGATAGCTCTATAGAAAGAGCAAAACCAAGGTGTAGGGGAAACATTAGTTACTATAGGAAAAGTGGAAGAACATACTCCTCAAGTTAAAATGTCCATGGTTGAACTAAGGAAGGTGAAACAAGAATAGGAAAAAATAACTAATATAGTCAAAGGATAACACTATTGGGAGAGAATAGGAGATTATATACCTAGATTCCTTTGATGAATAAGACAATCATCTTCTATGGCATCTCTAACAACCACAACATCTAGCATGACTCTTCTTATTCCTACCCAACAAGTGACTACTCCTTAGGATAAAAAGACAACAATTTATTATAAGATAAAAACTAAGGTACAAAGACCTCAATCCTAATCCATAGAGGGAATAAGTGATCAAATGAAACCTTCAATTGAAGGTTATTTGATCCATGAGGTGGATGAAGAAGAAATACAACAAACTAAGTTTTTAATATTGTAGGAACTAAAAGGAAAGGATCCTTTGGGGGTGACCAATTAGGTAAGGGTGATTTATCTACTTCCCCATAAGGCCACTATCCTATAATTTCATTTCTAGTTATACCTACTTTTTCTTTACCAATTATCTCTTTATTTCCCATTGTATCATCACCTCCATCTGGACCTATTTTCACAATTTTTTATACAACTGCTCCTTTAGTCTCCACTTCCATTTCCACTACCACCATTAATCCTAACACCTAATTGCTAACATCTTCTACTCAAATAAGTTCATCGATGTCTTCATTAGGATTAGGGTAAACCATAATAGTGGTTGTCACCAAAAGGGATCCAAATAAGAAAATAATCTATATTATCCATCTAATACCACATCTAGGAAATATACGTTGGTATAGAATAATGTGGCCTCCAATACCCAATCTAACCCCCCTAATACTAAGCCTATATAAGATACCCAAATATAGGCATGACCGCTACATCCATCAAAGTTGAATCTTCCATATTGGGTCAAGGAATTAGGAGTGTCAAATTCTAAGAGACTAGATTTGAAGATCACTAAGCTATCCATTGTGATATTTCTCTTTGATAAATCAACTAGATCCATGCAAAGGGTGAGGAAGATGAAGATAAAAGACATCATTTGGAAAGGCTTAATTTTGGAATAAAGAGAAGAGATTTACTCTCTTTTAAAGAGATAATACATTAAAAAGGGTTAGTCCCCTTTTATTGAGGACATTAAGTTCTACATGGAGACCCACTCTAGAGTGTTAATATCCATCCATGAGGGAATAGATTAGGCAAGAAAAGAGTTGGAACAAGAGCTAGAGACCCTAAAACAATAACAATAGGTGATCCATGTTCTTTCTAAGATAGAACAAGATGTTCAAAATGAAACCTTGAGGCTATATGAAATACTTTATACTATTCATTATTTGAGAGCATAATTGGATCCCCACATAACCATAATAACTAAATTTTTTAAGGTTATCAAGGAAGATGAGAATAGGCTCAATTTTTTGGTCTTGTATACTACCAATAAGGAATTCATCCATTTGAATTTGATGCCCCCCTAGAGGTATCAAATGCATTGAATCTAGTAGCCATTAAGACCAAATAAGCTTGATAATGGGTAAATGTTATTGATGCTTTAATTACAAAGATCACTAAATAAGAGAAGCACATGGTGAAAATTTTGAATGAAATATAATTGACACATGCATGGGATAACACTAGAAAGTTGGTATCTATGTTTATTTTTAACTTAATGTTACAAAAATCTTTAGATAATTTCAAGTAGAGTTTAAAAGGATTAAATTTAGAAGATATTGAAGCAAAGTTGAGTTTGGAAAGAAAGAAGGCCACTAAAGTATATGTCTTTTAGGTAGGATTCTAAGCTACCAAAATTGAGCATGCATGGCTCATGGCACAAGAAAATAGGGTGAATAGAATATCTCTTCTAGACATGATCATAGTATAGGTTCAACATGATAGTGGATATAAACATTATCAGGAGCTAAAGGCCAAGAAGAAGTCTACTTTGGTACCATCTTCTAGTTCAATAACTCAGACTCCACCTAATGTCCCAGTATCAACACCACTTAAAAATTTAGTTACCACCACTTTAGTAATTGTATTGGCTAAAATTTCTAGTTTGGCCCCAACTACAACTTTTATTCCTCCCACCACTTCAGTTCAAGCTACCATTTCAACTCCAGTTACGACTTAAGTTCTAGAAAGAATAATGAGTAGTGCCATGCAACAGTTGAGCCAACCTTAGTTGAAGGATAATTTTTTATAATTTTTCATGTAATGAATATTTGTGTTAACATGACTAGTTAAGCCTTGTTATATTTATTTTATAATTATATAAATTATTTTTCCAACATGTACACATTACATCCTAATGTAACCTAGGAGTTATAACATATGATTTTATATTAAACTAGAAATTAGGTTCTAATTATGTTGATGTAATATGAAATTTTTATACACTTGAAGGATGAGGAAACCCCTTCCTTGAGTATTTAAAATACATGTAAAATATTTTTTCAAAGGTTTGGAGTTTTTTTTATCAATATACATGAAGAA
>JARHVA010000369.1:0-112500 GCA_037957365.1 Torreya grandis
TGTTTTTTTTCTTAATTTGGGTCATTAACAATGAAATAACATATTTATTATCTTACTCTACATTTAACATGCCGAAACATTGTTTGGACTTCCATGTGGACTCATTTATAGTAAATTAAATAAGATTCAACAAAATGTGAACACATCATTCTTCAACCATTATCAAATAATTTTTAAAAATATCATTCTTTAAAAAAAATTTAATTCATATAAGTGTCCCACAATTCCTTCTCAAATAGGGGAAAAATTTAGACACTTCATTTTTTACCACTTTCGAGTCTAAATGGTTAGTAGAACCAATCTTTTCTAAAATAATGTAAATTAAGCTAGAATACACTTAAATACCCAAATTTTGTTGTACACCTGGAATGCATTTTCATAAACTACATCAACCTATCCATAATTGGTTAAATTAATTATAAACACTTATCACCTTCCTCCAATTCATCTCTAGACAAGTTATAACATAGTAAAATTAACATTTTCAACCACTTGTGTATAACAACTTGTTAAAAATTCCAGAAATTGAAAAATGACAAGTAAGAATTGTTTAAACTAAGTAAATCCAATTTGTTAGAGGTAAAATCATTGAAGGGGGAGTGAATCAGTGGGCCCACATAATTCAACATTAGTTTCAATCCTTACAACCTCATAATCAATCAATATAGACATTCATGAGGCATACACATCATTCATAGCAATGAACAAGAAAGACAATGCAAGATCAAGCACATAACACATGCCATATGTGGTAAAACATCGTGGAGAATAAAACCCATTGGAACTTTTAATTAGACTAATATATTATAATAACAATATCCAATTTAGAGAATCTACAAATGATCAAGTAATTACATTCCTTATTTTAGTGAGACTATAATCCCATTAGGATCTACCACACCTGTCAGCTAAGCTACCATAAAAACTAGACCTTTATCAAGTTTCACCTTGCAAGGAGGCTACTACCCCCGTTACATGTTTGAGTTTCCACAACAACATCTATGAATAAAACCTCTCTTCAAAATTGATTTCCTATCAATTTGATGGAGATACAAAGTATATAATCTATCTTCAACTCTGCACACTCAATGTTTCCAAATCCAACTTTTATATCACACTACACTTTTTAAACAACAAATATATCAACACAACACTCCCTATTGGTCAAACTAAAATACATATTTAAACCAACACACAAATATAAATTAGGAGACATTATATATCCCAACTATACCCACTCTTCAACTCATCACTCACTCTTACTTCAACACACCTACACCTTTATCATAACAATAATAACATTACTAGATGGTCATATACATAGTACACACTCTAATATATCTCTTAGATAAACCACCAAGTTCATACAATCTTCACCTTTCCTTCATTCACAATATACTCTCTCAAATAGCCTCTTGAGTAACTTGCTCATTTTACCTCCTTTAACTCATTAGGTCCAATTACCTATATGCCTTTTTTCGCCTAATTAGTCAGACAAACATGTTTAATCCTCTTTTATCTTTTTTGGTCCTCACTAAGATATACCTTTTATTTCAGATATTCATACCTTCACTTGGTTCCACATTCGCATTCCCTTATCCAAGTCTAGAAACCAACACATTTGGTTTCACTATTTATAGAATAGTCATGATCATCACCATATTGGTTGTCCATTAGGCATTTTTTAATCCTTAAGTTAAATATATTATCAATACATATATCAATTCTATCTTCATAGGTCATCCATAGCATCTATGGGTCACCCTTAAGCAATTACAACTTTTAATAAGTCCCTTTTAGATCTTATAGGTCTCATGTGAACCCATTCACTCCTTTATGAATTCATAAAAAAAAATAACATAGGTCCAATTTCAATTACATGGGTCCAATCCTTATGTCCCCTTAGACATATTAAATTTATCATAGTCATCTTTACTCACATCTGTGTATGCTCACACAACTCAAGCACTAACCTAGTGCATAGGAACATCATGAACAAACACACAATCAACTTATTAAGCATTCTTCATAATAAATATAGATTGATAACACTTCCAAAATCTGTATAGATAATCCTTATATATTATACAACTCTTTTCAATATCCAATTCATCATGAGACATGAAAACATCTACACAAGCTCAACTACTCTTCTTAGGTCACTTGTAGAATAAGCATGAACACACAATCAATTTTAAACCTTAATATCTTTAAATAAAGACACTTTAATATAATAAAATTAATATTTTTACATGGAACTTAGATTATTATATAATTTTTATTTTTACACCATGAGAAAATTCATCTTGGATCAAAAGTTATAGCCAAAATAAAAATCACTCATTTTTCCTTTTATTAAATTCAAATATTCAAAAGCAAGTGGTCATATTTAAACTTAGAACACTATGCTCCCATTTAATTTCCTCTTAGATTTATATCAATATGACACTATAGATCTTCTCCAAAATTTAGTGCATTTGTATTAATTCTCAAACATTAAACCTCAATCACTTCGACCTCATCTCATGCACCCTTGTAGTGTTGACTTAATGTGCATTATCGATCTTTCTTCTGTACATAGCTCAATCTTTAACAAATATAAATAGATATCACTTTGACCTCTTGAATTTAATATGCACCATTGATATCTACATATATGGTCTCTTGCTTACTATTGATGTTTGGAAGAACCTTGATCTTTATCTCTGCTCAATGTTAAACACAGAACACTTTGGCATCGTCTAACTACATCTTAACTTAGAGAAACATGCTTCATCAATTTTTCTCAAACTTTAACATGTGAAAATTTGACTGAGTATGGGAACCTTGCTTATCTTATTGGAAGGCCAACTTTGCATAGTCATAGATTTTACCTCACTCACTCACATGATATCAAATTTGAATCAAATTATCTCCTCATGTAGAAGAATCCAACCATATAACAATCTACTCCTAGAACCCACACATCTATGAGATATTCCATCAACAACATGCTCACTCAGAATTTTCTTCCACATACCCAACTATTTCTAGAACTACCTAAAAGGACAAATTTTCTCATGCATATATTTTGACATGCTTCATTGCATGATATAAAATTTAGCATAAATAAACCAAGCTCAAAACTAAACAAATCCATATGATCACCTTCTCTTAAAATGTCCACATGTACAATATATGATGTCAACAAACTTCTTATTCAACTTTATTTGAACATAGAAAACATTATCAAAATGCCTAGGTACACAACATTGCACATGCATGTCTTTTGATATGATACATCATATGACCTAAAATTTGGTATATAATAACTAGGTATAAAACTGAACAAACCCATATGATCAACTTATCCTAAAAAGCCCACACATGTGAGATATGATACCATCAAAATGCCATATGGTGTTACTATCTAGTATCTTCAATTTAAAAAAAAATATAAACACTAATGCCATATGGTGATGTTGTCCACTAGCCTCAATTTTAGAAAGTTATAGAGTGGCCAAAAGAGTAGAATAGGTATAGTCGAGGTTTACATAAGCTCAGTTATAAATTTATTAGTCTTGGTTAAATTTAGCTTAGATTCATACTAATTTTCTCAAATTTGGGGCATCATAGGTAACATTTCCTTCTCATTTTTAGTTTAGATACTCAGATACAAATTATTACAACTCAGTCAAAAAATCTATATGCTTAAATATCTGATTTGAGGGTTTGTGCATGGCACATTGTTTTTGTATGCTCAATTACACATTGGTTGATTAGATGGAATGGCAAACCCATGTCATTCTCTACATCATATACACCAAACACCATGTTCCAATTTACACACTAGATTCATGGCTTACTCCATTTATAGTGGTTGGAATTCTTGAGTGGTACAAAGCCTACTAATATACCTAAGTGGCCTTAGAGATGACATCTCTAGTTATAAATTTCGAGTTATATCACATAATTTTAGTATTAGATGCATTTACTATGCATGGGTAGGAAATGATGGAGTCGTAGTCTACATTTGGACTTATTCTACATTTGGCATGCCCTATGGGACCTCATGACCCATTAATACCTTTAAGGCCTCTTAAATCCTTCTAATGACCAGATTGGACCAAGTTTCAAGTTTGGTTTCTTTCATTTTCCTTTGATTTATTTCTATCCCCTACACATTAGTAGGATTGCAATGTGTGTTGATGGTTTCATTCCTGTGAAGAGTGAGATTGCCATGCAGATGAGTGGTTTCACTCTAATAAATAGTAGTTTTTCCTTAAAAATGGTATCTTTTCTTTTATTCCAATAATTTACATACTTTTAATGAAAATAATGATTTTGATCTATAAATCATGAGCTTGAACTGTATATTACTGAGATCACTAGGCCATAAACTCCCTAACTTGTAGAGGCTCATTCAAGGTCGTTTAGACTCTATTTTTGATGATTTTTAAAAAACATATTTTTTATTATGAATTTTCATATTATGTAGTTTGTGTGGATTCATGTTTAATATATTTTTAATAAAACAAAATGTAGAAGATGATAATTTGTTTTCTTGTAGGTTGTGCATGGAAGAGAACCTATTGAGAGTCTAACCTTGACAAAGACCACATTATAAACTTCTAACTTATTTATTTTAGGTTTTGATATCTTAACATGTCATTTTACACAATTAGAAAGGCAAATTTAATTCATCCTTATACTTTGTGCTTAACAAGGAACATACACTTTACATTTCATGCTCCTAAGATCACTTTTACTTCATCATTTATTTATAGTACCATTGATTTCTTGTTTATTTGTGTAAAATAACATGTATATGCTTTCCATTTTCCTCCTGGGAGCTTGGGTGACCAATGTCATAGAGTTTACTTGCTTTATTGTATACCTAAAAGACAATTTTGAATTATTATCTTCTCTTGCCCATATATGGGGTATTGAGAATCAGAAACAAAACATATCTTTCCTTTTTTCATTTTTTACTATGGGGGTTGGACTTCATCAAAATACTATGAATTTTTAGGGTGAATTGAATATGAAGTCACATCCTATAATCATACCAACCCCATTATCTAATGGGGTATGAAAATTGAGTCTATGATAGTGGTATCTTAGATGGAATTTCATTCAAACCTTGATTATGCTAGTATCAATTCATTGGGACCCCAAATGTTGTTGTGGTTTTAAAGGGAAAATATGATTTGGTGAATGACCTATAAATCATGCATCAAATTGATGTATATTTATTGTTCCCATGTACTATAATGTATATCAGGACCATCTAGAAAATCTATAACAAAATTATAATAAAAACCACATTTTCTTTGACTTTCTCATTTATGCATGGGTGCAAAGGTATTTAACCCTGAAGATTGCCATTTTTTAATAAACCTTTGAGATAAGGATGAAACTAAAATTACACTATAATTCATTTATTTATTTAATGAACTATCAATTTTTTAATCATCTTAAAGGTAAGTATATCAAAAATATCAGTGGTTATATCATAAACCCATGTCAATTTATAATATATGTTCATATATAATTATATGTTGATTCTTGATTATTGTGTTGAAATACTTACTTATCCAAATAAAACCAAAATACATTTCTAGACCAAGTCAATTCTAAAACATTATCATACCACTTTTACTCAATGAGGTGTAATTTTTTCAAAAAAATTAGGCAATGTTTACTTCATCTAGGATTTTTACTGACCAATTGTATTTTTATGCTATTTGTGTGGTAAAATTTTATTATACAATTGAAATTTATTCAAATTAGGTACTTTTAGCTATACATCTAGTTTATAATCAATTGTTCACATTTGGGTCACTTTTGACCCCATTCTAAGCCAAATATGGTTCATCTTGAACCATGTACCAAGCCAATTCCAAGTCAAATCTAATTCATATTGAACCATGTATAAACCTAGCTACATACCATATTAGGTTTAATTTAAAACATATACCAGTCCAATTTCATATCATATTAGGTTCATTTGGAACCATGTACCAAACTAATTCCATGCAATATCAAGTTCATTTTGAACCATGTACTAGGCCCATCAAAGCTAAATTTGGTTAGTCTTAAACCATATTCCAAACCATTATAATTCTAATCTAGTTCATCTTGAACCACATATCAAATCATTCCAATTCTAAACAAGTTCATCTTGAACCGCATTCTAATTTGGATCCATTTCATTTTGAACAATATACTAAGCAATTCTAATTGAATTAGGTTCATTTTGGACCAAGTTCCAATTCTAATTTCAAATTAAGTCAACTTTGACCAAAATTCATTTTCAAATCCAAATAATTATAATAATGCTAAATTAGGTCTATTTTGACAAAATACAATTATTCCAGGTCTATCACATGCCAATTTAGACCACTTCTTATCTTTTCATTCAATATTTTACACCTATTAGTTGGAATGATGAAGTCATATAATCCATCCTTTCTTTAATTTGAATCACATTAGGTTATTCCATACTTTTTGGGGCCAAGGCAAGCCTAGTTAATTACATCATATGAAGACTACCCTCTTTAGGCCCATTTTATCTAAACCAATACCACCCTATTTGGGTTAATTATATCAAATTATAAGATCAACCTCTTTGGGATATTCATCTATACCAATACCACCCTCTTTGGGCCAATTTAAAATACCAATACCATGACAACCCTCTTTGTACCATTTATACTAAGACAATACCACCATATTTGGGATAATTTCATTTAAGATAGATTATTTTACATGAATCCTTGCTTAAAATTGCATTTTCTTTCATATTTATATATTAAATTTGAAACCCATTTAGGTAAATCATTATTCAAATAATAAAATAACACCATCATTTTATAGTGCATAAAAGAGGGAGACAAACTCCCACTTAACTTTAATACAAACCAATTACATACCTTTGTTCAAAAAGAGGAAATACCTATGTTGAAGAGGCAACTTATAGACCTACCCTTACATAACCATGCCATCAATTCTCATGTAAAATAGGATGATTATATATTATTTAATAAACTCATGGTTACTTTAAACACCTCTCTAGCAGCTATTTTATTTGACAATTCGCTAATTACTTATCCAATATTAAATCCAATATTAGAGCCATATAAAATCCAATCATTTTCCATCCAAAGCCCAATATATATTGACTACCCAAGTGTTTCTAATTTTGATAACTAATTGATCATTATATGTCAAGATCTATTTCCTAACCATGATCAGATACACCCACTTCCAAAGTAAGGTCAAGATAATCAACCAATCATTGACATTTTTGTCGAATCACCCATCCTTAATCAAACCCAAACCATTATTGGTCCACCTTTATTTGATGGACCCATATTAAATGAGCTTATATTTGAAGTGCCTATTATTATTGAGCAACAACCCATTATTCATCCATTTCCAAACATTCCCCATTTCAAAGAACTCCTTCATCCCAAAGCCTTCATTTCCAAGTGACAAGTGAAAAATGTACTTATGGACAACACAATTAAATAGGCCCCTTTTTTGGCTACATTTACATTAGAAATAAGTTCTCCTTTAGAGCCAACATTTTTATCATCATTAACATCAACATCAACAACAACATCTAAATCATAATTGGGTTTTATCTTAGAACTAATATCATAATGTGTTTGCATCTTGGAACTAATATCATATTTAAAATTAGAAGTAAAATCAACATCAATTTAAACATCATATTTATATCCCTTTGAGTTAAAATCAGCTTTAGAATCATAATATATTAGTGGGTATTATTACATTAGATATATACTTATACTAAATCCATTTGAGTTTACATCAACTTCAGAATGAACATGACTTAGTATATGTTATGATGTTGGATACACATTTTTTGAAGATCAAATTAAATATATTTGTGATCCTTCTAAGGTTATTGAGTAATTTTCCTTTGACATCAACATAAGTTGTCCAAGTAGCCTCTATGAGGATTGTGTTGTCTTTTACCCTTATATTGAAACCACACATGACTATAACATTAACCAACCTATCCATTATATTGAAATTACACCACCAATAAATGTCGATTGGGACCAACATAATCACACATTTTAAAAATCCTTCCATGGTGACATTTTAGTGGTAGAATTTATGGGGATCCATGGAAATAATCAATAAGAAGAATAATCTCTTATGAAACCTTATTTGAGGTAGTAGGGGAAAATCAAAGTCTAAACTTAGAATACTCTAGTGAAAATTTATTTGTAGGGTGAGATGATAATTAGAATAAAAAATCAAAATCCTTTAGTGAAACATTGATTAAGGTGCTAAGGGATAACCAAAATTAATTATCAACATCCCTTAGTGAAACCTTATTTAATATGTTATTAGAAAATCCAAATTATAAAAATAAAGAAGAATTTATTGGTGAAAACCTCCTCAAGGTATCAATAGTTGAGCCAATTAGTTATTTATTTCTTGATGAAGACATTGCTAAAGTCAATATCAACACTGCCACAACTAAAATCAAGTTAAGTCCACACTCAACAATAATGTGTGTGACTAAAAATACAAACCTTGATTTTTCTTTCAACCATTATAAATTTTGTTGTGATTCTATAATTCATTCAAATTTTATATTACACCACCAAATCAAACCATTTATCTCATGCCTACCATTCTTTACCCTTCCTAGCAACACTTTTTTTAGAGGTTACAAAGACCTCTTATTTATTGGTTTGGAGGAAGTAGAGTCAACAAAAATAATATTATAGTTCGCATTAGTATAAGGATACAAATAGAGCTACTATTCAAAGTGGATATTAGTTAGACAACAAAGGATCCACATTACTCATTTTGCAATCTTTCATTGAGTTCATATGCTAAAAATAATCAAAAGATAAAGAGAAATAATTCATCTAATGTTGAAAATAATGATTATGATTTGGCAAGTACCATGATGAAAACCATGTTTCTAGCATCATGCATAAATAATTTGTTATCATCAAGTACCTTGAAATTTGAGGGCAACCCTATTTATATTATTGACCATTTTTTTCAATACATCTTGGCCATTACAATCCATTACCATTCTTACCATTTTGGTCATTCACTCATATTCAACCCTCCCCATATTATTGTGAACATTATTTTTCCTATATTAAACATGTCAAGGAATTGGAAAATATATTGAGACATGTTTTGGGAAACCTTTTGGCATATTACTCACATGACATTTTGATGACTAGACACATTTTTTTCTCATGTGACATGGTTCTTGGAGATTCCTAGTCCTTCATCTCATTATCATCAATTATTATCCAAAATTATCCATTAGTGCTTCCTCCATTCTAGTGGAACTATAGTGGCTTGATGTTCATTTAAACTATGTATGCAGTGCTTAGTTTTTGAGGTCAGATTAACCACCCTTATTCCATGATTTTGAAATTTTGAGAGAAATTTAAGCCTCTTTCACCATTTTTTGAGTTACCATTCCCATGCTCTTATAATTTTATGAGTTAAAACATTTTTCATCTCTTAATCCTCCATTAAGTTGAGATGCCAAAAGCCCAAAAACATTCAAAATCGTCTAAAAAATCTAAAATTTGGAAAAAATTCATAAAATATCAATGAGATATATAAAGATGAAAAATATTAAACATTACATAAGGGCTTAAAATATCTACAATATATTTTTATAGCCACCAAATTCAAAAGAAATTGTCTTGTCATAAATGGAATAATTATCTTTGATTTGTCATTGAGACACTCATGTTAACAACCATTGGGATGTGTCATTAATTATTCCAATAATTTAAGCCACCTTCTATTGGGTTTTCCCATTTCATGTACCATTTATTGGTGAACCATTTCATTATCATTATATTTGAGCCTTCACACATGCATTTTTACTTGGTTAATGATAAAATTATTTATGTTGCTTTTTATTTTTCTATTTGTGTATTTATTTATTTTCTTATTTTCTTTTTTATTTGATTTTATTTTTGTTCCATTGGCTCAATCCATTGTGATAAGTGAGGACATAATCATGGTGCTACTTTTTATGCACTTGTGCTTGATTCTATATATTGACATACATCACCATTATCATTATAGTTTTTACCATTGGTGTGTTATTTCCATTTATCTATTGGATTGAGAGTCAATCCTTACACATATTATGACAAAGTCATCATGGTGTTTTATATAGTGATGAGTATCATCATGTGCTACATTAAAAATCAAGATATTAAGGTTTGTATGCAATGTTGTGCTACACTGGTAGTATATCTCCTTTGAAACATCATTCATTTTCTAATTCAATCATTTTGGTCATCTTTAACTGCATCACATCTTCACATTTGACTTGATAAAATAAAGACATTTGAATTTTGTGTGTGTGTGTGTGTGTGTGTGTGTGTGTGTGTGTGTGTGTGTGTGTGTGTGTGTGTGTGTGTGTGTGTTTAACATGACATGTATCTTAGAATGAACATACACCAAACAAATTCATACATAGTTTTCCAACATTATTATTAATCTTATCATTATAATTTTACTCATCCTTTTTTTCCCATCATGGGAGAACTACATTGGCTTGAGGTCCATTTGGACTATGTAGGCAGTGCTCAGTGCCAAATATTTTATTAGGTCATCTCAACCACCCTTATTTTATTCTTATTAACATCCATATTCTTATAATCCAATAACATCATTTCTTTGTCATTATTATCTCCTTCCAATCATCTCTTTTATTAAATTTGAGAATTCTCATGTGCTTAGTTTTTATTGATTATTCATTCTTTAAAAAGTCATTTTACCATCACAAATACATTTATCTCATTCATCTCATCTTTAATATGTGAAATAGGTTATATCTTTGAGTTATGATTACTGATTACTCAATTAAAAATTTAGACCAATCACTGATTAAACTTGCCATACTATGGTAAAACAAATTAATCAAACAATCAAATCCACCCTATTGGAGAAAATGATTAGTCAATTAGTCTATCTTTCTTCTAATTCCAAGATCTATAACTTGTTCTTTCTTTAGGAAAATCAAAGTGTACAACTTATTTTAGGATCGATCATTCCCTAAGCTTGTAAATTTCACCCTATTTGGGGTATGTCAAAGTGTGGCACTTATTTTTGTATGCATCCTTCCCACTTCCCCTTGGGGCCAATTCAATTATATTATTATTCATTAGTGGAGCTCAATGCATGAAAGAATTGGATCTTATGGATTAATCTCATCCATGGTTTAATTTCATTTTTCCTCTTGTCCATTTTATTATTTTTGAGGGCCTAACCATTAATATTATTTTAAGACCATTCACTCAAGGGGGCATCATATGCATTCCCAAATATTTTTTTGGGATTCGTTATGGACTCATTTGGAGTAAATCAAACAAGATTGAATAAATGATGAACACATCATTCTTCAATCTTTAGTAAATTAAATAATATTTATCAAATCATTTTAACAACTTTTTCATTATGATAAGAAATATTTATGGTTATAACCATGTAATATCTTTTAAATTTATGATTTGGATCACACTCTATGAACCATTCTCAAGAGGAGAATAGAATGAATGGTAATTGTAGAGTTTAGACTATATAAAATATGTCCAGGTGAAAAAGTGAGATCACAGAATTAGAAAAGAATAAAATAATGATACAATGGAGATTTAGATGTATGAAAGAAAAATAAAATAGAAATAGAAATTAAATAAAAGTTAAAGAAATAAATAACTAAATAGGAGCACATTCATAATAGAAAAAAGGGGTTAAAAGTTGACAAAGAATAAGAAGAAATAAATAAAATGAAAAAGTTTTAATAAAATAACAAAAGAAGATTAAAAAAATTAAAAATAAAAATAATAAAAAAAACCATATGGGAGTAAAAAAAAAAAAGTAAAAAATTCATCTCAAGAAAAATCGGTTAAAATTTGACAAAGAAGACAAAACAATATATAAAGAGGTAAAGTCATAATAAAATAACAAAAGAAGACAAAATAAATAATATAAAGAAATTGCATGGAAGTGAAGCAAAACATGTAGAAATATTATCTCAAGTAAACAATAATGAGGCAACCTAAAAATGAATTTAAATTAAAAAAATGGGTTATATAAAACATAAACACTATAGTAACTCAAACTAATAAATAAATGGAGAATTAAACCACAAACACACAATATTAACATTATAGGAAAGAAAAGGAAATGGAAGAAAGAGCATAGTGATGAAATGGGGAATGAATGTGAAGACAAAAAAATAATGAATGGAAACTGCAAATGTGATAAACATGGTTAAAAAAATCAAGGAAAAGACAAAAGATCTAACATTAACACTAAAGGTGAGAAAGAGCTAAATTTTTCATTATTTTAAAAGGAGATAATACATCTAATTATATTTCCATGCCTTTTAAAATAGGGGGAAAATGTAGACACTCCATTTTTACCATTTTTAGGTCTAAACGGTTAGTAGAACAATTTATTGTAAAAAATGAAAATTAAGCCTAGAAACCATTGAAATGCCCAAATTTTATTATACACTTGGCATGGATCTTCTGAATCAAATCAATGTATCCTTAATTAGGGAATTCATTGTATACACTTATCACCTTCCTATAATTTATGTCCAGTCAATTTATAACCTAATAAATTGATATTTTTACCACATGTAAAAAACTTATCAAAATTTCAAATATTGAAAAAAGGCTAATCATGATAGCTTAACTAACAAAATCCAATTAAATGGTTAATTGACAAATCCATGGTAAATTGATGAATATATAATTTTTAATATTCATAAATTCAATAAAATATCTAGAAGTGACATCAACATGACATCATCATTCATAAAAGTCTTGAACCAAAAATATCAACATAAGTGCAAAAAATATTTGAATTTAGAAAGCTATGCATATTAATTCCAACATTAAATCCAAAATTGGATGCCTTTGGTCCACCATTTTTTACTTATATTCGGCCATTAATTCTCATCTTGAGATGGATTGTATTTATAAATTTGACAAACCTATAAATACAATGGCCACCATAGACTAGTTACAAGTTTTTAGTGAAAATAAGCCATGAATAAATCCATCTAAATATTCACCCAATTATTCCAATTCATTCACAAACCAATGAAATAGTTCTTGAGGAGATGCTAGAGGTTCTTTATCAATGAGAGTTTTAAATATTTTAAGCTCTATATCTGAGCACAATCATGCTTGTGGAATAGATTTGAGGGAGAGTCCATGGGGAAGATATAACTTGTCTTTTTTTATTCTTTCTTTTTTGTTATTTTACTTCATATATATTTCTCGACTGAGGGACTAGGCTAAGTATGTTAGTTTTTGATGTTTGATCTTCATTTGGGTCACTAAAAATGGACTAACCTATTTTGTAATCTTAATTTATAACTTTTTTATTTAAAATTAGCATTTGTTAGATTCTTTGCATATTGAATATATAAAGTGATAGTAGAATCATATTCTAAAATATATGTATATTTTAAAGGAATTTTATACTTAAGTGGTAATGCATTGGAAAAATACAATCTTGACAAAGTTTTGACATAGGTGCATCATTGTATATAAATTATTTTATTTGTATTTGGTTTTAATTATGTCTTATAATTATGTATAAATAATTTATATCTAATAATTTATCTTAAAACATCATTTCTTCATCATCTAATAATTTTTTTAGAGTTTCCTACCAAATATCAAATTTGAATTTTATGTTAGTTTTCAAAGAATTCAATCTTCCTAGGCTAGTTGTATGAATGGTGAACCATGTATAAAGGGTAATTAGAGTTAGAATTAGTTTAATAAAGGTATTAATATGTTATTTTATTATGTTAACATAATTTCACTTCAATTTATGAACACCAATGTAGAAAAAGACCAAAGAAAGCATGTTGTTGAGTTATTTTAGGACCATTGAAAGAAAATTGAAGATTTTTTGGGTGTAAACTAAAATTATAAGATTATGAAACAATATAAAAATAATTTTATGGATGAAATATATGTTGAACCAAACCTTTAATAGGCTTATAAGAGTATAAAAGAAAGGAAGAATTCAATTATGAGGTTGATTTTTGGTAGTACGTGCAAGGTTTGTAGGGAATTTTGACATTAATTGGATTGTTTCAATAAATTAATAATGAAATAAGTATTATATTCATATATTATTAATAAAAATATATTTTATAATTTACTTATTTTATCTTGCATAGATTTGTTGTTTGTAGAAGATAGGGTTGAATTTACACATTTTTTAGCATTTCTAACATGCAAATGAGGTGGTTTAGAGGGTTTTAAGAGTTGTTCAAGAAATAAAAAGTGTTTTAAAATGTATATATGGTTTTTTAGACCTTATTCAGGTGTTTAATTGGATAAACAAAACAAAATATTAAATTTATACATTTTTATATGTTTGTTGCCCTCTAACATGACATCCTAAGGTTTTATGAGAAAAATGGCCATAAAATGAAAAATAACAATATTAAAAACCTTAAAATTTGTGTACAATAAAATTATCATGTTTAGATACCAATAAAACCTGTTTTTAAGTGATTGGATAAGTTTGACTAGGGTAAAATGGAAAATCTCAGTCTGTAATCCTGTAAGAAGCATAATTGAGGGCTAGTAAGGGTGAAAATTATATTTTCATGGTTATATAAGTTTAGTAAAGTTATTAATTTTTTTTATAAATATATTTAAAGTTTTTTGTAAACCTATATCTCTTTGAAAGGTCTTATAATTTATAAGTTGACCTACAACCCCAAGAATTACTAAGTAAGCCTTGTAAACTACAAGATAATTTTAAGTGTATTTCAAGACATGAATATAAGTAGATGTTTTTGAGTCTTTTAATTAATAAAATAGGCCATTATTTTTTTTTAAATAATTAATGGTAATTAATAATTCATATATCTATAAAAAGGCAAGTCAAGCACAAGGAGAGAGACCTAGTCAAGTAGGTATAGAAGACTATTTTATGTTTCTTGAATCAAACAAAGTAAATATAAAGTTGTCAATCTACATTTGAATCTATATGACATGTTGAAGGATGATACAAACATAAAAAATCATAATGGGAGTGACAAATTGAGTTTACCCATTTTATTATAAGTATTATACATAAGCCTAGTTGGAAACTTGTCAAGTATAGGGTATATACACACAATATTTATAAAATTTATCAATTATTGATGCTTTCTCTCTTTACATAACCTCTTGAGTCTCAATATCACTAAGTTAATTCCTTAAAGGGTTTACCAAAAATTTGTGGGTACACCATTGGTGCTTCTCAAGATTATTGTTCTATAATACCACTTGAAATGAACACAAACCTCTCTTATATATTTCCATAACCTTTGACACCTCCCTTACATACTTATCCAAGTAATTCATCAACTCAAATAGCCCCTACTTAGGCCAAAATGCACTTTTTTCATTTGCCAGACAAATTCATATGGGCCAACCCTCTTATTAAAAATAACCATGTTACAGGAGTAGTTTTCACCCAACTAACCTAGTCTAGAACCTAACTTCTTTATTTATTAAATAATAGGTGATGCAGGAGCATCTACGGGTGCATAAAATATTTTATTTTATTTCAAGTATATTGAATGAGTTTTCCTACAATAGTTGTAATTCAAATTGTAATTTGTTACAATATGATATTTTGGGCAAAATAAGCTGTATATGGAATAAGGCGAATCAAAACATAATTCGTGTATATTAGTTGGATTCTTGGATTAAAGGATATTGTTAGGCTATTGAAGCTGTTGAAAAATTCTAGGAAGACTTTCTAAACATAATATAGTTGGTGCCTACCTTGGGCAAATTCATTAAAGAGGATAGGGGACGAAGAGGAAAAATATAAAGGATCTTCTTGGGGAAAAGAAGCTGATTCAGTGGAGGATCTCAAGGAGAAACAAATAGGAATGTAGCGCAGAAGAGAAGGACAGAGAGGAAAGGACCTCTCTTCGAAGGAAAATATGTAAGAAGAAGAGAGGAGTAATGGAGGATTGGATGATGATGATTTTTGTAGAGATTATGCAAGGACTATTACACATAACAAGCAGCCTCGTAGTCTAGATGATGATGAAGAATTTAAAGTAATATGTAGAGGAAGAACATGCACCTGGTGCTGCTACAAAAATTATTTTAATTATGTGAGATAGTTTAAAGACAAAAATCTAAAGAAAATGCATTGAAAGAATAGTTGGAGAAAGCAAGGAAAAAGGAGGTAGCATTTATTGTAAATTTTGCAAAAAGGAAGGCTGCAGAGTTACTAAAGAATGGAAGGAGTTTAGAGGATTTTTCCTCCTAGTTTTTTTAAAGAAGAATGAGTGCAAGGGCTAGGTTTTACTCTGGCTCAATATTATTCTGTAAGTGAAAAAAAAAACAAGTTATTTGCAAGGATTCATTTATTTTTGTGTTTTATTTGCACAAGCCCATAATGTGGACACCTTTGCCTATTTTTTAAGGCCATGGGAGGATGTTAAGGCATCAAGGATATTATGAATTCCCAAGTCTGCAAGGTGTTTGACCTAATTAAGAATAAAATCTATGAATGCACAGTTCCCAATTAAGATAATAATTATGTTGTCTTTTGCTCAATAGGCAACCATTTCCTTGTTCAATACAAAAGACCTTGGTGATGGCATTTTACTGCCATTATCAAAGGTTATCATCTATTTAGAAGGCTCTTGAGAGCCAAGTCAAAGCTGGGTTTATTGTGTAAAACTGACACTCCTAGACAGTCTCGAAGGTCTAAAGGAGAATAGAAATTTTATTTTATTTGATAAGGCCCAACGACCATGGAAGAGAGACGTGTGGATTGTTTATTAGAAAGAACACAGTCTTGAAGATAATTGAATAATACATCTATATCAAAGGGATTTTGAGCCAGGGTGAGGGAGATATATCTATGCAAACCTATACTATGGAATGATGCTGCAATTTCATAAAAATATTCATCTGTATGTGGAATTATGTTTGAAATCCTTCGATACAGTTTTCTCAATGGACTTATGATATCACAGCCAATGGGTGAATAGAATGATTGTTTTGAATATTTGAATTCCCTTGATTTGAATAGAGAGTGGTAGAACATGCAGAACCTTGACAAATAATTTAGCCCTATTTGTGTATCGATATACAATGCACTAGTAAGGCATGTTGAATTTGATAAAGAGAAATGTAATTGGCAAGTGTAATTCTGAGCCCTCTTTTTATACCTCCTTAGATTTTGATCTAGTGCATTCAAATTCTCCATTCTCAATGCTTTCCATATATCTCTACTAGGCCCATATCTTGTATTTTTGTGTTCAACTGTGAATGGCTTGAATCTACAGACTATGCATCAATTTGGTATCAAAGTAGTCTAATGTAAAGGCAGTTTCATCATTTGGTATCAGAGCTTGAAGCTCTTGGGATTAAGCACTAGAATACCCTGCTAAAGAAAAGGTATGAGTAATTTGTGAAATTTGATTTGAGTTTATTGTGTTTGAGAAGCTAGCAAGTGAAGAAGTTGCAGGTTCAAGGTAGTAAAGCCATTGAGGCTTAAGAGGAGAAGAAGCCAAGGAAGGCTTAGTGAAGAGCTAAGAGAAGCTCAAAAGTAAGGGAGCAAGTGAATTTTCAAGAAGAAGATCCAAAGCAAGGTAAGCTTGGATTTGTGATTTGTATTTGATGAAGTGTTGTATAAAGAGTTGCTATAGGATTGAGAGAATGATCAAAAGAATAGGATGCAAAAGGCCTAGGTGAGATCAAGGAGATTGTCAAAAGACCAGTCAAGGAGAAAAGGCTTGGGTGAGACAAGGGATCAAGAGACCAAGGTGGAAAAGACTTGGGTGAAGATCTCAGAAATGGAAGTACCAATGAAGGCACTACAGAGCAGCAAGGTACATGAGGGCACTAAGAAGAAAGCAAGCATCAAAGCTATTAACAATTTTGTAATTGATAAAAAGATTGCTAATTTGAAGAGAGAGTTAGCTAAGATTAAAGATGAATATGAGTCTTAGATGTAGATCGACAAGAAAGCATGGGTATGGCTAATGAGGAGGAGGTTGAAGTGGCCAATAGATCTCTTAAGGAAGAGGAGAAGAAGGCAAAATGATATTTCCATGAAGAGAGAAGCCCATAGAGGCTTGAAGAAGATAAGAAGGTTTCCAAGTGAGAAGCAAGAGGAAGAGGTGGAGAAGAAGGTTCTCATTGTGGAGAACAAGAGAAGAGAAGAAAGAAAATATGAAGTGCCAAGAAGAGCACTTGAGAAGATGAGAGTGTTGATGAAGAGAGCACTCATAGGGGCCTTGTGGTCTCTTGTTTTTATTTCTAATATTGTCTTTACATGGGTAATTGCAGGTATGAGCAGCCTTATAAAGGTCAAGAGAAGGGCCTTGGAGAGTGAAGAGAGTGGTGCAAGAGAAGACACCAAGTACACAAGTGAATGTGTAGGAGGAAAGAAAAAGTCTGCTATTGTTGATAAGAAAGAAGAGATGCATTGGTTAATGCATAAGGGAGGTGTTGAAGAACCCATATAAGTAAGAGAAGAGGTAGAAGATGAAGCTGAATTCCATGATGCCATTGAATGCCAAGAAGAGGAAAGAAAATAGCCAAGCACAAAGGAAGAGAAATATTGCTCCATAGACCAAACTATCAAAGAGGTAAATGAAGTGTTAGGACCTGATTTTGATTGTTATTGTGAGCATGAAGATGTTAATACATAGGTTAGAAGAGGCAAGAGGAAGATGAAGTCCCCACAAAAAGCATTCAATCATGGATACATAATGCCTATGTGGATGGTGAAGCATACAGGTAAGCAACAAGTAAGCAAGCAGGCAAGTTTACATTATAAGATTGATTTTTCTCATATTCTTAATATGAATGTAGATGTGTAAGAAAATAAAAGGATAAACAAAGTTGGTTTTTTAGTAGTGTCACAAGAGCATGATTATAGGATGCCTAAATGGCTTGTGAAGTCAATTGATAAGAGAAAGAATCAAATGTGGGTGCCTAAGAAGGCAAAGAGAGAAGATGTGAGTGTTGAGACAACAACACCAAGAAGTCAATGGAAGAGGATTGAAGGTGATTCCAGTAGCCAAGAGAATGAAGGAGAGATGGTGAGTATGGAAGAAGCATTCCATGAAGACAAGATGCTTGAGAGGTATACCAAAGAGGTAAAAGGTGAACAAATTGTTTATGATGATGATTTTGAATCCTGTAATGATATTTTCATGAGAAATGAAAGATGGAGAATGGCTATATGGACTAATATGCAGCAAGAAGAGAATTCCAAACGGATGGATGATGTGGAAAGGAGAAAGTATGCAGCAGAACAAACAAGATGGCTTCAAGCAGAGATTGAAGAGAGTAAAGAGACACAAGGTAAGGGTGTTTCAATTGTAATTGATGATTATATTATTGAAGAAGTTGGTTTGCATGAAGATTTGGATGAGTTTGTATTGAGTGATGAGATGAAGAGTAAGGCTAGTAAGGGACAAGCAATTCTTCAGGTTGATAAGCCCAAGTTTGATGAAGAGAATAGTGAGATAGATGAGATCTCACTAAAGGAAGAGTTGAAGATGTTAGAGGAGATGTTTGGTAATTCAAGAGAAATGAAGGAAGGTACAATCCATGCTAAAGATATCATTGGGAAGAGTGAAACAACACAAGAGCAAAGCAAAGAGGTCAAGACACTTCTGGTCAAGGAACAAGAACATGGAGACATCCAAGAGGCTTCATGGCCTAAAGATTTTGATTCTAAGGTGGCCTTTGATGTTTTGAATGCAGGTATAGAAAATGAAAACTTTGGAGACATGTATGAAGATGAAGAAGCATGGAAGTGGGAGATGGTAGATAAGAAAGAGATGAGAAGAATAAAATACAAGGAGAAAAAGAAAAACCAAAGAAAGAAGAAAGATTGTTTTGAGAAAACCAATGATTTT
Source organism: Torreya grandis (assembly GCA_037957365.1). NCBI lineage: Eukaryota > Viridiplantae > Streptophyta > Pinopsida > Cupressales > Taxaceae > Torreya > Torreya grandis. The sequence continues at coordinate 19,949 of JARHVA010000369.1, forward strand.
GAAAATGGCTTTGCATCATGTGTAAGAATGAAAAAGAAGTCCAAGAAAAGAATCAAATGTGGTGCTATGGAACATGTGCATCAATATGAAGAAACAATTGAGGAAGAGAACAATGGATGGATTTTAATTGTAGCAAAAAGAGAAAATAAGCATACATGAGCAGGGGCTCATGACAAGTTTCAAGCATGGTAGTCTGATGCAGGAACATCTACGGGTGCATAATATATTTTATTTTATTTCAAGTATATTGAATGAGTTTTCCTACAACAATTGTAATTCAAATCGTAATTTGTTACAATATGATATTTTGGGCAAAATAAGCCATATATGGAATAAGGCAAATCAAAACATAATTCATGTATATTAGTTGGATTCTTGGATTGAAGGATAGTGTTAGGCTGTTGAAGCTGTTGAAAAATTCTAAGAAGACTTTCTAAACATAATATAGCTGGTGCCTACCTTGGGTGAATAGATTAAAGAGGATAGGGGATGAAGAGGAAAAATAGGGAGGATCTCCTTGGGGAAAAGAAGTCGATTCGATGGAGGATCTCAAGGAGAAACAAAGAGGAATGTAGCGCATAAGAGAAGGATAGAGAGGAAAGGACCTCTCTTCAAAGGAAAATATGTAAGAAGAAGAGAGGAGTAATGGAGGTTTGGATGATGATGATTTTTATAGAGATTATGCAGGGACTATTCCACGTAACAAGCGGCCTCATAGTCTAGATGATGATGAAGAATTTAAAGGAATATGTAGAGAAAGAACATGCGCCTGGTGCTGCTATAGAAATTGTTTTAATTTTGTGAGACAGTTGAAAGACAAAATTATGAAGAAAATACATTGAAAGAATAGTTGGAGAAAGCAAGGAAAGAGGAGGTAGCATTTATTGTAAATTTTGCAAAAAGGGAGGCTGCAGAGTTACTAAAGAATGGAAGGAGTGCATATGATTTTTCCTCTCGGTTCTATTAAAGAAGAATGAGTGCATGGGCTGGGTTTTACTCTGGCTCAATATTATTCTATAAGTGAAAAAAAAACAAGTTCTTTGCAAGGATTCATTTATTTTTGTGTTTTATTTGCACAAGCCCGTAATGTGGACACCTTCTCCTATTTTGTAAGGCCATGGGTGGATGTTAAGGCATCAAGGATATTATGAATTCCTAAGTCTGCAAGGTGTTTAACCCAATTAAGAATAAAATCTATGAATGCACAGTTCCTAATTGAGACAATAATTATGTTGTCTTTTGCTCGATAGGCAACCATTTCCTTGTTCAATACAAAAGACCTTGGCGATGGCATTTTACTGCCACTATCAAAAGTTATCATCTATTTGGAAGGCTCTTGAGAGCCAAGTCGAAGCTAGGTTTATTGTGTAAAACTGACACTCTTAGACAATCCCGAAGGTCCAAAGGAGAATAGAAATTTTATTTTATTTGATAAGGCCCAACGACCATGGAAGAGAGACGTGTGGATTGTTTATTAGAAAGAACACAGTCTTGAAGATAATTGAATAATACATCTATATCAAAGGGATTTTGAGCCAGGGTGAGGGAGATATATCTATGCAAACCTATACTATGGAATGATGCTGCAATTTCATAAAAATATTCATCTGTATGTGGAATTATGTTCGAAATCCTTCGATACAGTTTTCTCAATGGACTTATGATATCACAGCCAATGGGTGAATAGAATGATTGTTTTGAATATTTGAATTCCCTTGATTCGAATAGAGAGTGGTAGAACATGCATAACCTTGACAAATAATTTAGCCCTATTTGTGTATCAATATACAGTGCACCAGTAAGGCATGTGTAATTTGATAAATAGAAATGTAATTGGCAAGTTTAATTCTGAGCCCTCTTTTTATACCTCCTTGGATTTTGATCTAGTGCATTCAAATTCTCCATTCTCAATGCTTTCCATATATCTCTACTAGGCCCATATCTTGTATTTATGTGTTCAACTATGAATGGCTTGAATTTACGGACTGTGCATCAATTTGGTATTAGAGCAGTCTAAGGCAAAGGTAGTTTCGTCAATAGGGCTGAATGGGCTAAATATGTAAGCCAAAACTTTAAAAGGGTTTAGGTTTATATCCACCTATATAAACCCATCATTTTAAATATTTTCACTAGAGAGAGATAGAGATAATCATTTATCTAAGCATATGCTTATCCACCATTCGACATGAGGAGCCATTACTTAGTGTTTCATACTTCATTTAGAGAAAATAATATTATCTTTTGGGAGAAGTATTTTTGATGCATAAGATAAGTTGTGAAGCCTAGAGATAACCTATCTTAGTTATACTTACAAACCACAATAACCTCTTGCAAAGCACCATTGGCCAAGGGAGAAATTGATGCTCAATGGGTTTGTCTCCAAGTTAAGTATTCCTAAATTTTACTCCTCTTTATTAAGTATACATATTTATATGTTTTATCTTATGAATATGTTTCTCTATCCATGAAGTAGGATTACCTCTACATTGACTTGATTAGAGTTCTTATTTTCATGCTTAATTTTTATGTTTATTATCTCAAATTTTTGCCACATAATTTGGTGAGCATTAGATTAGATTTAATTCACTTTATCATTTACTTTGATAAGAAAACATATGACCTATCTAGGGTTATTATGTGGTATAGATTGAATAGAGGATTTGGAATCCTCTCTATTGATATTGTGTGGCAAGAGACCCCTTAATTAGTTCTAGATGATCCATATTGGTCATTACCCTGATTATCTAAATGTACCAGAAAGTGGAAGGGCTAGTGTGATTTATCTTCTCCAAGCTATGATTGATTTATATATCAGCTTCACTTTCCCTTATATACATCCTAGTGAACCTAATGGAAACTAACCCTTGCATGTTTTCTTTCATGACTTCATTTATTATAATTTTTTTTATCTATTACATTTGTGCATCAATTGATTAAATATATCAACTCATTATAAATTTGTGTGTAGGTTTAACACATAGTCGATCTGATCAACTCTATTTTTTTTGTATTTCATATTCAACCACAGGTAACTAGATCAATTAGCTTGACTCAGTTCATTAATTTACATATATGTTTTCAAACTCAGTCAATCTAGTTGATTCTATTAGTAGGCAAAAAAGCTTCATCTATATGAAACAATATTAAAATAATATTTTTAGCACCTTTAGAATCATAAAGTTAATTCTCACCATATTAATCATTTATTTTCTTTACTATAGTGTTATTTTTTCATAGTTTTTAGTCTATAAAATTATAACTCTATAGAAAACTAGGTAGACTAGATCAACATATTTATGTATCTTAATTTATTTCCTAGGATACTTAGTCAACTCATTTGACTATGTTTTTATGGCTCTTTATTCAACAAATATAATTGAATAAATAAATTTTATTATGTAATATTTGCATACTTGGTCATCTAAATCGACCAAGTACTCTTCAATCAAAGGAATTAACTCATCTTGTTAGTAATTAATTCAATTTTCATTTCATTTCTTGCTTAGAGTAGCACACATAGACTAAATATAAATTTTAATTTATGGATTTAGTCACACTATTTTTGTTTTATTCAGACACTTCCAAACCACATAATATCACAAATCATTAAACAAATTCTACCCATGGTCTATCTACTTGGATTTCATCACCAAAGGGGAAACCAACATAGATTTATGGATGAGAATAAATATGTGGTTGATGGTATATATTATAAAATCACTTGACACTCTTATCACTATGGGATTGTGAAGTGAGGGGGTAGGCTCTAATACCAAGCTAGTACCATCACCAATACAAATCCCTCTCAACCTTAGTTACTTGAAAACATCATTATATTCCTTTTTATATCCAAATCTCTATCATAATTACTTATAAAAATTTATAATTTAAAACATTCAAGAATCACCACATTTATTATAATTTCTATTTTTGTTGCTTGCTCTTTGATAATTATATGTTGTATTAAAAACATGTATCAGCCAACATTGGTACAAAGTTTGTTCTATGTTCCACAAATGGGTCAACTGGATCAACCCAATTTATTGTGTATTTATTTCGAATATTCTATAAAATAAAACTAGTTATTATAGAGTCATAACTATCAAAACATGTCTTTACCTTTAAAACATAATCGATATGCTCGACTATGTCTCCTATAGTCTATGTTTTCCCACAAAACATAGTCACTCTATTTGGCCTAGTATCTTTCAAGATTATTAGTTTTTCCTTCAGCACATAGTCAACCTATTCAAATATTCATATTTTATACTCACTCAATCTCACTATCTACAAAACATAGTTAACTAGTGTGACTATCTTTCTCAGCCTATCATGTCTACTGTCTTATAAGATAATGTCAACTAGTTTAACCTAGTATTACACTAGTTGATCCTCATTTTTACTATGTTTTTAGTTTTCCTCATTTATCATGAATTTTTTATTTAAGGATAATAAATAATTGAATAAAATAAACATGACAAATTTTATCGATCTCAATAGGGTTCTTAAGACAAATATTACAATTTCCATGTTTCCACTTACACTACCAACTATGGAACTCCTACCCATTTTTCTTAGAAATTTAACCCTTTATTTTCATTATAATATGAGTGTGACCTTGAATATATAATTTAAATGATCTTTTTCATCAATGAAAACCCTCAACATAGAGAAAAATATTCTATAGCCATATATAATCTCATGATGGGACCTCATTTAGGGAACCCCATTCACCTTCCCCTAGATTTTCCAAGGATTTGAGGCAAGACCTTTATTTTTATCCAAACCTTTCCCATATAAAATGTCTCATTCACACACCATGACATCATCCTTGATGTATTCTTCTACCTCCATGCTAATTATTTATATAAATATGGCAGGTTTAGCTTCTAGTGGGGATCTTTAAAATACCCACATCCCTAACCATGTTACTACTTATTTTAGCACCACTGCTTATTTTGATACCAATGCTACTCATGTCACTAGTTTATTTCATGATACTACCTCATCCAATACTCATAGTGCATCTCAAGCTCTTAATACCTCACGTAATACTAATGTACCACATGTTGCATATACTAGCCAAACTGTTGCTCAAACTAATAAAATTTTACTAAAATCACTTAACTAAATTCATAATTTTCAAAATAATAATGAAAATTAAATAATAAAAATGCAAAATCACCTCATGTATCTTTAAAACCAACCACACCTATTCCATGGGGAGCACAAAATCCCAATGCCCCTCACTCCCCCTTATGAATTCACATAATAACCTCATACCACAACCTTCAATTATCAATAAAACTATTAAACATATACACAATGAACCTCTTATGCCTCAAATTTAAAACAATGACATAGGAGGTATCACCCCCATCATCACTTATAACATATCTACAAATCCTATGTTGCATCTAAAAACATTTATCAACCTTTAAAAATATTGGGAGTAAGCTTGATAATTTTGTTGCCACTAAAATCTTAGAAAAACACTTTCAAGAGATGTTTTATATTGGTAAAATAAATTGAAAAACCACTCTATTACTAGCTTATAATACTTGGTCAACTCACTAGTCTAAGAATTAAAAACTAGTGATCTTCCCAAAAATAGTTTAGCTCATTTTATAAATTGTAAACAACTCAAAACCAAAATGACACAAGTTTTCATCAAATGATGGAAAAAATTGTCTAACAAATATTATCATAATATGATAAATGACAAACTCTTCCACTTATTTAATAATGATATCCACCCTAAATTACATTATCACATTAAGATCATTTATCCAAAATATTTGGAAGAAGCTCTTGACCAATCCAAATGACAAGACTTCCTCATGCATAAATTTAAACCACCTCAACCTATAACTATAACTCACATGCTTATCAAAAATAAAATCTATCATGCATCTAATTATGGTGTTACCAATACTTATGAAACTATACAAACCATCCAATCTATTACTCCAAATAATATCATGTAACATATTCCTTCCCCCCCCCCCCCCCCACCCACAACAATTTTAATCATAATCCCACATTTTCTCATACCAATGTGCACAAACCATTTTCCCTAGCATAGATTTAAAAACATGTTTCAAGACCTTTCCCATGAGATCTTGATCCCACTCATCCTATGAAATCATGGTATGATCCGAATAAATTTTTTTGGTTTTATGCAAGTTGGGGCCATCCTCATGAGACTTGTAGACAATTAATAAATTTTACTATGGATTTTCTTCTTGGTCCTAACTTTGGCCATGGATCCCTTATATGAAATAATCAACAAACTTATAACATAGCACTTAAATCTCATGAGACTCAAAATAAAAATCAAAATTTAAATGAAGCTAAAGCTAATTTGACTATCTACAAAGATCCCCTTCCTAACCACCCTAACAACATTGACCAACCTACCCTTATATTTACATAATATTTTCAAACTTTATCAATACTTTATCTCTTACAGGAACCCATTGAGTCTTAATCTCTTTGAAAGCACATCTTAAAAGATGCATCAAGAAAGGGGTGGGTAGTCCACTAGTACTTTGCAATATTGTTGTTAGTTATACCACCACTTGATATTTACACCACCTTCTCCTATGAAATTTAATAACCCTTGAATCTTCTCTTACACACTCTTCTCCAAGTAATTGACCACATTACTTATCCCATTTCTATTCCTAAAACCCCTTTTGGACAATTTACATTACACTATAAGCTTATGTTGACCCTATATTTAATTTTTTTAAAGAACGTTAGGGTCTGAGTTAGCCTTTACCAACCTAGGTTTTGACCAAAATTACTTTTAGCAAATAAAGATATAGATTCAGATTGGGATAGACCTATCATCTAAAATTTTAGAAACATTTAGGGTTATATTCATCTATATATACACATCCATTTTTTTTATTTAAAATAAGAGAAGAAGAATAATATTATATTGTTCATCTTCTTATCAACCATTCTACTTGAGGAGCATTCATTAGTGTTTTAATATTTTATTGGGAGATACAAATAATTTATTTTAGAGAAGTCTTTAGGATTCATAGAGAATTTGTGTATCCTAATTTGACTTATCCTTGTTATCCTTACATACCAAAAGAACCTTTTGTGAAGAACATTGGCTAAGGGAGAGATTTAGGTTCAATGGATTCATCTTCAAAGATAATTATTCCTAACTTTGTTCCTCCTTCATAAGAGTAGATAGATTTTCATTTTTATTTATTTTACGTGAATTAATATTTCCTATACATTGACTTGAGTATATATCTTCTATGCATGTTTGATTTTTATGTTTATTACCCCCACTTTTTGCCACAAAATAGTGTGAGCACTAGATTAAATTTTACTTTACGTTGAATTTAATTATTAAATATAAAAAATAGTACCTAGCTAGGGTTATTGCATGGTGTTACTTTAATAGAGGATTTAAAACCCTCTCTAGTGATGTTATTGTGGTAAGAGATCCCTTGGTTGGGTATATCAGATCCTTCTTTGTCATGACCTCGAATATCTAATTTATCAACAATCGAAAGTGTAAGTAGGATTTATCTAATCTAAGCTAGAATTGATTAATATTTTAGATTTATTTTCCTTTATATACATTTTAGTGAACTTGACATGAATCAAACCCTTGTAGGTTTTCTTTCACACATTCATTTTTATGATCAAATTATTTATTTCTATTTTTGTAGTATTGTATCAAACTTATTGGTATAGTTCTAATAGTCTATGTGCAAGTTTACCACACAATCACCCAAAAATGACTTTGTTCTATTTGTGCAAGTATTATTTATATATAAGTTACTAGATCAATCAAATTAGCACAATATTATTATTTAGTCACAAAATTGCATACATAGTTAAACCAGTCAACTCTATTCATAGTTCTTTTTTAGCATACAGGTTTACAAACGTAGTCGATCTAGTCGAATATATTCATAACTTATTTTTAGCACATAGGTTTTACAAACTCCATCGATCTAATCAACTCTGTTTTATAATATTTTAATTATTAATTAAGCATTATAGCATAAATTTTTGAAACTTAAGCATCTTCAAACCCACTAAGGTTCATTTTTACCTTCTTTGTCATTTCAATGTTTCATTTCTTATGCTATTTTTTTTAAGTTTGTGTCTATAAAACTATAGCCCTACAACAAACTAGGTCAACTACCTCAACATATTTTTGTAGCTTGTTTTCTATCTCAGAGACATAGTCAACCTATTCAACTATGTTATCTCATATATTGTTTCCATAGATCAGTAGTGACATTATCAACTTTGTTATGTATTGTTTTCATATAATGTCATATGAAATACCACTATACTCTTCATATTTAATTAAAATAACTTTATTCTAATAGTAATTAGTTCACCTTTAATTTTAGTTTATTTCATTATTAGATTAACAAACATAGATTAATTAAGTTGTTTCTTAATTTATCAATGTAGTCACACACTTCCAAATCACTTTACATAAAAAAATTAATTAAAAATTTATCTTCCTAAGGTCTACATACTTGGATTTCATCACCAAAGGGGAATCCAACTTTGTTTTATAGCTAAGTATAAATATATGGTTAATGGTATATATTGGTAAAGCACCCAACACCCTTATTGCTATAGGATTGTGAAGTAAGGGGGTAATCCCCAATACGAAGCTAGTGCCATCACCAATATAGATACATTTCATCCAAAACTTCCTAAAACCACTGATAAATTGATTTATAGTTCCTTTTTACAACTAAATCCCCATTACATTAATTTCAAATTTTATTATAAATTTACAACACTTAGGGATGACCAATTAGCTAGCATTTACATTCAAGTTGTTGCTTACTCTTTGATCATTTTATTTTATATTATAAAACTTGCATTAGCAAAGGTTTATGCAAGGTTTACACTATGTGTTCCAATTGGACCAATCACATTGATCCAATTTATTATGTGCTTCTTTTAATTTACTTAGATATTATCTTGCATTTTTTTTAGAATACTGTCATACCTATTGACATAGTCTCTTACATCTTGTTCATCATGTTTGCCTTTAGTACATAGTTTCTTTGTCTAAATATATATCTTTATTTTCTTATTTTATTTCCTATGTACCAATACATAGTCAAACTGTATGATTGTGTTCTCTTATTTATTATTTTGTATCATACCTAATAATAGATAGTTAACTTGTATGATTGTGTCCTCCTCTTCCTTGTTTTATTGCTTATTTTATAGAACATTATTGACCTATCTGATTTTGTATCCCATGAATTGATTATTTTTTCCATTAATTATTTATCCTCTTTTTATCATCAATAATTTCTTTTTTTAGGATAATATAAATTTAAATTTGACAAAAATTATGAGTCTTACTAATCCTAATAGGTTTCCAAAAAAGTAGTTTGTGCTTCCCACTTTGTATCAAAGTAATGTTCATGTTTCCACTCACACTACTGATTATGAGATTCCTCCCCATTAATACATAGTTAATAATCATTCGTACTCCTTAGAATATGAACATGAGTTAGAGTACACACCTAAAATGCTCTTCTTCAGTAATAAATTTCATCAACATAGAAGAAAGGGCCCTTTCAACCATTTATAATCTCATGATAGGTCTTTAAGTATAAGAACCTCTTTCACCCTCCCCTACCTTTTCTCATAGATTTGGGGGACACACCTTAATTTATTATTAACCTTTTACTTCTATTTTTTCTCCTTCACACACCATTGCATATTATTCTATGACTTATTCAACCTCCATGCATAGTATCTCCACTAACATGGTACGTTAAAATTCTAGTGAGTATTTTCCAAAGACCTTTCTTGTTAACCATGTTACTCATGCATATTTTTATACCAATTCTAGTCATGATAATAGTGCTTCCTTTTCTATTAATTCTTCTCATGCCACTAGTGTGACACATGGTACTAATCATAGTATAACTCAAGCCATTAATACCAATACTAATGTATCACATATTATGCACACTAGTAAAAATAATGGCCAAAATTATAAATTAATATAAAAACACTAAATAAAATGCATAATTTTCAAAAAAAAAAAAAATGAAATGATGCATATGAAAAAACATCTAATTAACCTTCAACATCAACCCTAATAGGTTTCATGGGGAGCACAAAATCTGAATACCCCCCACCCCCCTTAGGGATTCCCATGGTAATATTATTCCTCAACCATTCCTCATTAATAAAATGATCAAACATATCAAAAAATAAACCTCTTATAGCTCAAATTAATAATATTTATATAGGAGGTATCACACCTACCATCACCTATAATGGGTCTACTGAACCAACATTATACTTAAAGACATTTGGTAACCTTTATAAATATTGGGTCAAAATTAATAGCTTTTATGATACCAATAATTTCCCTAAAACACTCTAGATAGATGATTTATATTGGTAAAATCAATAAAAACCCATTCTATCACTAGCTTGGAAGACTTGGTTAACTCACTAGTACAAAAATTTCAATCTAGTGATCTTCCTAAGAATAACTTAGGTCACTTTATAAATTTTAAACAAATTGAAACTAAAATGACTCAAGATTTCATCAAATAATGGAATAACTTGTCTAAAAATGTATGCATAATATGGCACATTGTAACCTCTTCCACCTATTCACTAATGCTTTCTATCCCATGTTACAATATTAGGTCAAGACTCTCTCCAAGAACTTTGGAAGAATCCCTTGACTAAGAAATGATAAGGCTTTCTCATACACCAATTTAAGCCATATCAACCTACCACAAAATCTCATATGATCATTAAAACCAAAAACCATCATGCTACCCTTGTATTATTCATACTATTGACACTATTCACAACATTCAATCAATCATTCCCAACAACATTATGGAGTATGGCCCTTGATAAATAACATTCCTAATCCTACACATTCTTGAATAAGGAATGTTAATGTACACAAAACCATTACCTTTATCTGAGATTCAAAATCATCTTCCAAGACATCTACCATGATATATTAGCCCCACACATCCAATGAAATCATGGTATGAGCCAAACAAATTTTGTTGGTTTCATGCAAGTTAGGCCCACTCTCACAAAACTTGTAGACAATTACATATTATAGATATGGATTTTATTCTTATCCCAAAATTTTATCATGAATAAATCATTCACAATCTTCAACAAGCATATTCCATATCATTTAAATCTAATGAAACACAAAAAAATCAAGTTTGAAAACAAGCTAATGTTCATCTTGTTATATACAAAAATCCTCTTATTAGAGGTAAAATTCACTAAGGTGAGGGGTTAATCAATGGTGTAAAATAATCTAATTAAATTTCCAAACCTTTGAAAATACTTAATAAATCAATACAATAATTCATGATGCATACAGATCATTCATATAAGTGAATAATGAACATAATGCAAGAGCATAAACACAACACAAGATCTATGTGGTAAGCCCTCTTGGGGAATAAAACCTACTCTCAAGCCTAAAAACACATGCGATATTATCTTATAAGATGATCATAAATAAGAGACTAATCAAGTCCTTATAACCTACAACCTTGATCAAATCCTTCTGATCAAAGGTCTTTAGTGAAATCCTATTTCATAAGGAGTAACTGCCCTTAAGGAAGATCAAATCCTTTAGCCCCTCCTTCAAAAAAACACTTCCACCTTAGAGCTGATGTATTTAACACCTAATTATGGATCTATATTTTCTAACCCCTACAAAAAACATCTTTCTTTTTCAAATAGGACTCTCACATAAGTGTGCCCCAATATCTCTCCTTTCTCACTCAAAAAATCCTCATATGCACATTCAGACCTCTTAACATATCGTCAAATTGAAAGAACACTATTTTGACATAAGGAACATGACCTAAAGTTCATACATAGTCAAAAAAAAATCTATACATTAACTCAACCAACAAGCACACTACCTATCCTTTTCTCTAAAAACAACACATAAAAGCTTCTCACAAATCTCTCCCAAGTCTCTCACTAACTAGTCTAAAAACTGACACATTTAGTTTCACTATATATAGATCAATCATGAATAAACAAGATCAAAATATTTCATTTTTATCCAAAAAGCATGCCTTCACCCTTAAAGCATCTCATATGGGTCATACTTATGCATAATCTACTTTCAAATAGGCCTAAGTCACTTTTAGGTCCTATGGAGACCCATTCAACTTCATTAACACTTCTTAAAGCATAATAAGAAGACATGACCACTTAAAAATACATAGGTATACTCCTTGTGTCCCCTAAGACATCCTCAAATTATCACAATCATCTTACCTCACTTTTGCATATGTTCAAACAACTTAAATAGAGACCTTATACTTAAGAATACCATTATCGAACATATAATCAGCTTATTGATCATTTTTCATGCTCAATATATACTTATCACACCTAAAAAATATTCATAAATCATCCTCATGGAGTTTACAACACTCCCAAATAGCAAAGTCATCATTAGACATCAAAACAACATCAACATAATATCGAACATCCTTCTCAGGTCACTTATAGAATAAGTACAAACACATGGTCAACTTATAGGCTCAATATATTTGACTTTACACACTTTAAAATATTTAAATATATATTTACAAATGTGCCTTTTAGTTCTCTAAAAGTTTTATTTTTACTTCATGAGTAAATTTAAAATCTATTGAAAGATATGGAAAAAATATAGAGCTCTAGTTTTTCCTTGTGCAAAATCAAATATTAAAATGGAAACAGTCAAGTTAAAATTTAGACACTTTGAAATCATCTTGTGTCCTTGATTCTTATATTGAATATACACCATTGATCTCTTCTGATCTTTAACACACAGGTGCTAATGTTCAAACATTAAACCTTGACCACTCTGTTATCATTTCATGTCCTCATTTAGCTTGGCCAATTACACTCCCTCGATATTTATTGAAACTATAACAAAATTTAACTCTATTAAAATTCAATCATTTTGACCATTTTGGCTTACTATGATCCATTTATATAAATCAAATAAACAATTTCTCATGGTTGATCTCTTATCCTTACCTTTGCTCACATGTTAAACATTATATACTTAGCCTCATCTCGTTACTCACTGACTTCATGGAGTAATGTGCAGCATCAATATTGATTGAACTTTAAATTGTGTAGAAATGACTAAGTATGGGAACCTTGCTTATCTATCTGAGTATCCATTTTTTAAACCTCAATAACTTCTTCTACAATTAGATGCATGATCTCAAATTTAGACCATATGATCTCCTCACATAGGAAAATTCATTCATAAACTAAACAACACCTATAATATTTTTGTGTGTGAGATATAATAACATTAAAATGCTTACTCAAAATCTTATGTCACAAAGCCAACTATGCTTAGAATTTTTTTGGGAGACAATTTTTCTCTTGCATATTTTTTTCATGATTCAGCACATGATCTAAAATTTAGCACAAATGAACTAGGCTCAAAATTGAAAACGCCCATATGATCAGTTTCTCTTGACACATTCACATGTGCAAGATATAGAACCATCAAAATTCCAACAAGTTTCTTCTTGTCATAGTCAAATTTGGTGAAGTATGGAGAAACACAGTCAAACTACATGGGAGCCCAACTTTGCATATACATATATTTTGATTCACTTTATTGCATGATCTAAAAAATAGTGCAAATAAACTAGGCACAAAAATGAACAAACCCATATGATCACCTTCACCTAAAACATCTACGCATGCAAGATATAACTTCATCAATATGTTTACTTGGCTCTTTCTGGCCACATGAAAATTTGGCTAAGTATGGGAAAATAATGAATTCTAATTGAGAATCCAACTTTTCACCCTCATATCTTTGACCACACTTTAACACATGACTTTATATTTGGTGCATATAAACTAGGGACTAATGTGATCACATCCATATGACCAAATCCCCTTGACTCATTCCCATGAGGTAATGATGACATCAACAAACTACTTACTCAGATTTTGTACCATTGGACCCAAACTGTCTAGATGAAAACTATGGTCAAATAGATGAATTACACCTATTTACATAAGATTTCATAGAATATATAACATCTTAGGGACATCTTTCACATACTATAATCACCATAATCTTCCTTAAACATATATAATCATGCAAAAACTAAAGGTCAACCAAGCCTTCTTTAAGCACACTAGGACAAGCTCATTGCACACATTATAATTGTTACTTAGGATATCAAAACACTTCATTTACTAATAGGGACACCTCCATGACATCATTAAAAACTCTCCTACAATATCCCCCTTTGTCATTGATGTCAACAAACATCTTATATAGTATTATATAGCTTAATTTCTCTCTTTTCAAGCACTCCCACAATAGAAACTTTATTCCCCTTTAACACAATGACAAAGTGGGCACCAATTGATCTTGAGAACCTAAAAATACCATAAATGGGAAAGGACCATCCTATAAATATGATATAAACTCTCCCTTACCTTGAGCCTTCTTCTGCTTATCTTGACAACTTCCTCTTATTACATGTCAAGACTCTCTTCAACCAAGCACTATAACCAATGAAGAAAGAACACACAAAATACTAAAATCTGATGGAATTCACCAAGAAACATTTGAGAGTGACTACCTTTGAGTCATTTCATCATTTTATCATCTTCAAATTTCTACATACAATGGAGAACCACCACATAGGCTTACCAGCCTTCTCTCTTAAGACACTTCCATGACCAATAATAGAGTACCATATCACTCATTAATCAAGAAACATGTTCTAAACCAACTTGATAACTCACCTTGAAACATTCATTCTTTTCTCTTGTGGATAAACTAAATAAAATCACTCTTTTTCACACTATGCCTATCTTAGACTCCTTATATCCCTACCTAGATCTTATAGAGCCCACACCTTTTAGTAGATACATCTTCAAGACCTAAAACTTCTTATCTAGAGCATGCTCATATTCCCCCTCAAGGACACTAATTTATAATAACTAAATCATCTTATACAACATACTTCCTTCACAAACCTACTTAGCCAATTAGGCCTCTATCTTGACAAAAACATGAATAATTTGAAAAAACAAAAACCTTTAAATATATGTGAAGCTTGATTTTAAAACCTATTTGGCCCATTAAACATAAGGTTGACTAATTTTATTTTATATCCTAAAACCCTAGAAACTCAAAACAAACAAAGCTAACATAACACCTTTCAGTCAATGTCCACCTTTGAAACTTCTTATACACCTAGAGAGACAACCATTATTCACTTCTAGACCAGGATTTGTGCTTCCACACCATTGTGAACCTTGATTTCTTATAACCAATTTTAGGACCTACATACTCATAATAAAAAAATAGGAAACCAAAGAGCAAACAAATATCTTCAATTTGATTTCAACATACTTTTAGATCACAAAACCACCTTTGTCATTTGGGAAACTTCAATCTAACAATAAAAACTACTTCCATATATAATTATCAACATGATGACATTACCTCAACATATTTTCAATTTGGACATACCTATTCCAACTGAGAATACTCAACTCTAGTCTTATAGGACCATCTCAAGAATACCATAACAACACTTGCTTCTCTACTAAAAGGAGTCTCTTAAGAAACATAGATAGAGACACCCTCTATACCTCAATGATATAAAACAAAAACAAGTCCTCATATTCTTTATCTTCATTTCTCAATTGATACTTATAGTTCTTCTTCTTTGGCTTTAGAGAAATAACTTCCTCAACTATTACACTATTGTCCTTTTATTCTATGATTGGATTATCAATACATGGAGACAACATAGATTCATGGCACTCCTTTTCATCTAAATAATCTTCCTTTCATTTTGGAACCTCATCACTAGGTACAAATAATTGATGTTATTTACATGAAGCTTACTCAACAACATCAGGATGTCCACTTGGATCCATACTTACTTTAGAACTATCCTCAACTAGTACCTTGGTCTTTTCTTTGACCTTAGTATCTTCATTCTCAACATGAGCAAAAAATGAGACATCTTGTGACTCTTCAACTTTTGACGCATTCTCCATCATAGAAAATAGATTACTTGGACCTATAGACTCATCATGATACATACTTATCACCTTTGGTTTCTATGAGTTAAATTTCTTTCTTTCTTTCTTTCATTTTTAGAGCCTAATTGAACCTTTTTCTAACTTGTAGGCCTTTGCTTTCAGAAATTAGCAATGTGACCTCTTTTTTCACAATTGAAACATACCATACATTTTTTAAAAATCTCTTTTTACCTTTCCAGATGTGGATAAAATCTTACAATGTGTCTTATGTCATAACAACTTTATCACTCAACATTTCTTGAAGGAAACTCAAATTGTCTTAACTTAAATGGAAAATGTTTTTCAAAGTGTCCCGCATCATGATATTTGAAACACTCAACCTTATTTACACATTTCGACTGATGACCTCCATCATAGTTTCATACAAATTCATTCTTAACAGGTCTTCTACATTCTCTAGCTCTATGCCCAAATTGATTACAAGCATAGTAGTAATCCTTAACATTGTAATACCTTAAGGTATTTGGTTATCTAATCTGATTTATCTTCATTCTAATAGCTCCTTCATTCCTTATCGGAAAATATGTCTTCAAAGGTTGATTATTCTTGTTCACATTACTCTTCATCTTGTCTTGAGTTGTAGTCTCTAGTTCTTCTTTGTATCCAAGACCATTCTTATCACTTGCATGCTTTTGATCATTCAAAATGTTATCTAGATCACTTTATCTCTTCTCAAGTCTCAAAAATTACATTACCTTACTAGATACCTTCTATAACTTAAATTTTAATGACTCATTTTTAATTACATGCCTTGCATATTCATCTTCTTTAACTTTTAGGCTTGTAGACAAAATTTCCA
The DNA here is from genome assembly GCA_037957365.1 of Torreya grandis. NCBI lineage: Eukaryota > Viridiplantae > Streptophyta > Pinopsida > Cupressales > Taxaceae > Torreya > Torreya grandis. The sequence continues at coordinate 36,882 of JARHVA010000369.1, forward strand.
ATTGATAATTGAGATGCTTGACCATATATTCATGCTCCTTAGAATATTCATCCTTTCTTACCTCAAACATATTGAATTTATCCTAAAATTCCTTGAGTTTAGATTTCACCTTCTTATATATCTTGTTCTCAATCTTTAGTTCTTTAAGATCATTTATCAATACAGTCCACCTCATCTTCATCATTATCTGAATCACTCTAAGTACACTAATTCCGATGTGAGCAACTTCCTTCTTCAATCATTAATAGAACCTTCTCTTTATTTGGACCATCATCTTCATGATCATATTTTGATTCATTATCTTCACTTTCATCTGATGAGTTGCAATCTTATTTTTAGAGACTCTATTTATCCTTGAAGTACCTCTTCTTATTGTCAAACCTTATAAATACCTTTTTACTTTTATCATACCTAAAATATCTCTTTCCATCATCATGACCTTGATCATTCTCTTCCTCATCATCCTTATTATACTTATGAGGTTACTTACTATCAAAATTTCCTATCTCACCACAATTGAAGCATTTGATGTGTAGTGGAATACTTTGGTGAATTCAAACTTTGTAAGACCACAAGTGATGGAATTAATTACCTGAGAATTATTCTCAAATAGCTTCTTGTCTACAACACTAGATGGAGGAATAATAAGAGCAACATAGCCATAAAAAATATATTAACATACATAAAACCCTAGGTAAATAATGTATACCTTCACCCTAGTACTCAAAAATGCATAATTAGATCCATTGAACATCAGTGCTTGATTAGAAGAGAAACCACCTTGCACATTATAACGAACCATTTTAAATTGGATCACCCTCAAGCTATCAATCTTTTACCAAAGGAACTTGCTCTGATACCAATTATTGGAGGTACAATCCAATGAGAGGGAGGGGTGAATCAGTGGTAGAAAATAGTCAAATTTAATTTCTAAACCCTTTCAGATACTTAATCAATCAATATAATCATTCATGAAGTGTATAGATCATTCATAGAAGTGAATAATGAACATAATTAAAGATCATAAACACAACACAATATCTACATGGGAGACCCTCTTAGGGAATAAAACCCATTCTCAATCCTAAAAACACATAGACTATTGTCCTATAAGATGGTCATAAATAAGACACTTTTCAAGTCCTTCTAATCAAGTCCTTATGACCTAAAACCTTGATCATGTCCTTCTGACCAAAGGTCTTCAGTGAAACCTTATTTTAGAAGGAGAAAATGCCCCTAAGGAAGATCAAATCTTTTAGACTCTCCTTCAAAAAAATGCTTCCACCTTAGATATGATGTCTTTAACACCTGATGAAGAATATCTATTTTATAACCCCTACAAAAACTCTCTTTATTTCTCAAATAGGCCTCTCACATAGGCATGCCCCAATCTCTCTCTTTCCTCACTCAAACTATCTTCATATGGACATTCAAACCTCTTTGCATATCCTCAAATTAAAAGAGCATTATTTAGACATAAGGAGTATGACCTACATGTCATACACAGTCAAAAAACTATTCTCCATATTAACTCAACCAACAAGAATACTACCTATCCTTCAATCCATAAACCACACACATAATCCTCTCACAAATCTCTCCCAAGTCTCTCACAAACTAGTCTAAAAACTAACACATTTAGTTTATATATATATATATAAATATATATTAGTCATGAATTAACAAGATCATAATATTTCCTTGTCAGACATAAAACATGCCTTCACCCTTAATTCATCTCATATGAGTCACACTTAAGCAAAATCCACTTTCAAATAGGCCTAAGTCACTTTTAGGTCATATGCAGACCCATTAAGAATTTTGACACTTATTTGAGCATAATATTAATATAATAGTATTTGAAAATACATATTTGCACTCCTTATGTCCCCTAAGACATCCTCAAATGATCGTAATCATCTTATCTCACCTCTGCATATGTTTAAATAACTCAAATAAATACTTTATACATATGAACACCATTACCAAACATATAGTCAACTTATTAAGCACTTTTTATACTCAAGATAAATTGATCACACCTCCAACATACACATAAAGCATCCTCATGGAGTCTACAACACTTCCAAATAGTAAAGTCATCATGATACATTGAAACAACATCAACACAAGCTCAAACATCCTTATCGGGTCACTTGTAGAATAAACATGAACATGTAGTCAATTTCTATTCTCAATATCTTTGATATTACACATTTACAGATCTTCAAATCCATATTTATAGATTTGCCTTAGATTCCTCTACCAATTTTCTTTTTACTACATAAGAAAATTCAACTTTTATCAAAAGATATGGATAAATTATAGAGCTCTAGTTTTTCTTTATGCAAATTCAAATATTCAAATGGAAACAATCATAGTTAAACTTTGGACACTTTGAAATCATCTCATGTCCTCATTACTCAGATTGAATATGCACCATTGATCTCTTTTGATCTTTAAAATATATGTGCAAATGCTCAAATGTTAAACCTTGAGCACTCTACTATCATCTCATCTCCTTGCTTAGCTTGGCTAATCATGCTTTGTTGATCTTTCTCAAAAGTACACCAAAATCTAACTCTATTAAACTTTATTCATTTTGACCATTTTGAATTACTATGCTCCATTGATCTCAATCATATAAAAACCCACTCACCATTGATCTCTTATCCTTACCTTTTCTCAGATGTTAAACATCATGCACTTGTCCTCATGCCACTACCTCCTAACTTCATGGAGAAATGTGCACCACTGATCTTGCTCGAACTTTAACTTGTAAAAAAATGACTAGGTATGGGAACCTTGATTATCTATTTGAGTAACCATATTTTGAACCTTAATAATTTCTTCTATGCTTAGATGCATGATCTCAAATTTGGACCATATGATCTCCTCACATAGGAAAATCCATTCATATATTATCTAGATCCTAGAACCTTCACACATGTGATATATAATTCCATTAAAATTCCTTCTCAAAATCCTATCATAGAGACAACTATTTTTAGAATGTGTTTGGGAGAAAAAATTTTACTTCTGCATAACTTCTGTTGTGCTTCAGTGTATGATCTAAAATTTATTGAAAATAAACTAGGCTCAAAAATAAACAAAACCATATGATCAGTTTATCTTGACACTTTCACGTGTGCAAGATATAACACCATCAAAATTCCTACAAGTCTCTTCTTATCATATGCAAATTTGTCTATGGAAAAACATAGTCAAACTGCCTAGGAGCCCAACTTTGCATATGCATATATTTTTATGTGCTTTGTCGTATGATCTAAAAATTAACACAAAGAAACTAGGCACAAAAATGAACAAACCAATATAATCAACTTATCCTAAAATTTCCACATGTGTGAGATATAACTTCATCAATATGTTTATTCAACTCTTTCTGGCCATATGCAAATTTGGCTAAGTATGGAAAAATAATGAATTTTGATTGAGAACCCATCTTTTCACCCTCATATCTTTAACCTCTCTTCAACACATGACTTGGTATCTAGGGCATAACAATTAGATACTAATTTTATTACAACCATATGACCAACTCCCCTTGACTCATTCCCAAGAGTCAATGGTGATGTCAACAAATTTCCCACTCAAATTTTTTGCCACTAGACCCAAACTATCTAGATGAAAACTATAGACAACTAGATGAATTTAACTTATACACAATATTTCATAGAATATATAAAATATTAAGGACCTCTTTTTCATGCTCCAATCACCATACTCATCACTAAATATCTCTAATCATGCCAAAATTGAAGATCAACCAAACCTTAAGTACACTAGGATAAGCACATTACACACTTTGTCATTGTTACGTAGGATATCAAAGAACTTCATCTACTCATAAGGACATCTCCATGACATCACCATATCATCACTAGAAAATGTCCAACACCTCTTACCAATAATCAAAATAGAAACAACAAGCCTACTCCTATAGATAATGTTTAACTCTTATAGACCTCACTACTAATGAATAAAATGTGGTAAATATGACTAACATGAAAAGATTAGTTACTTTTATTGACTCTAATCTAACACCCATGAATAAAACCTATCAACTATTTGGCATCATTCAATATATTTCCCCATCTCATCTCATGGAGTTTGGGCAAGAGGACATTATAACCTTCCAAGAACAAATTTAAACAACTTAACTTGATCATATCTATCACACTATGTCTACTCTTCCCCTAACATCTACATAACTAGGTAATATTCCCTAACCTTCCAATATTATTCCTTTAACGTAATCACAATAAATACTTAAATCAACTATCCCACCACCTAAAGACAATCAACCTATTTTTATTCAACCTGGACCAACTACATCTTACTAACACAAATTTAATTACACTTCCAAACCTCCTTCATAGAAGCTCTTGCAATATTTTGAACTTATATCTAACAATCCCCCCATGGGTTATGATGAATGGGACACCATTTAATAACTTTCTAATCTCCCATATCAAATACCTTTCCTTGAATTGATGTGAACTCCCCCTATTAGTGAAACTTCCTAATGTAATTAATTTTTGAAAGGAACATCCCTCATCCTCCTATAGAAGGATGCAAAGCTACCTTGTTTCAATATGAATATGAAACCCTTAAACAATATGGAGATATGTCCAAAGATGTTTATGAAACAATAGACACTTATCTTTCCCTTAAGTTTCCTATCACTTCCATTATTATAGACATGACTCTTTTTCATGCAGATGATCTTCCTATATTCATTAGCATCCAAATTAGTGATATCCAAGTCAAACATGCCTTGATTGATTATGGTTTAGTTACTTATGTTACCTCCCTTCATTTCATTAAAAATCTTGGATATTCCTAATTTAATATCAATTCCACATGTAGCACATGTCAAGGTTATGATAGAAGATAAATGCCTTCACTTATGATAGAAGATAAATGCCTTCACTAGATTGCATGTGGATTCCCATTACCATCCATCTTGTAATCATCCATGTGAAAGTTATGATCTTTAAATTTTCCATTTCATATAACATCTTACTTGGTAGACCTTAGACTCATCGTATGAGGGCCATCACCTCATTCTCATGCCAATTCATCAAATTCCCCCATAATGGTACTATTTACAAATTTCAAGGAGATACAAACCATTGGAATTTTTAACAATTCCAAGAACATTGTGTTTTTAAAATTATTACCCTTGATTCTCTTCCTAGTATCTAATTTAAGGAATCTCAACTCTTTAATTATCCTATAAATTCTACCTGAGCTTATAATGGTTACCCCAAACTCATTGGGAATAGACCACCTAACCTCCTATATTTTGATGATGATGAGCCAAATTAAATTATCTTCAAGATCAAAAAATTCCAATCTATCCCCTCATATCATCACTCAAATTCCTCCCTCTTAACAACCTCAATCCCATCAAATTTATATCAATGATATACTTAAGGTATTAATTAACACTAGACATTCTATTCATCATGTGAATTTTGATGATAAATTCATACTTATGTATACCATCAACTTGCATAGACTTGATTATGATGATGGTTATGCTTTAGATGACCCATTTTTAGGAGGACTTGTCTAATCTAGAAATATCAAGATTATTCAATATCATACTTCTTTATTTCAATATTTTTATTCATATTATAACATTCCTTCCTTCATAGTGCTTAATTATATTATTCTTACTATTTTGTCTAGGGTAGACATGGAGTAATTTCATGGTACACATCCAATTTCAGTAGATCCTATTAGAAGCATGTTCATAGATCATGCCATGACCAGTCCTTACCATTTTGCTAGATACTAGAACCCTTCTAGTTTATTTCCCCTAGAGATGTTATATATTTTTCTTAAACCTTTCATGTGCCCTACCTCACCTTTAATTAATACTAGTCTAGTTCTTACTCCCTGTCTACCTTCAACTGAGCCTCACCCTATTTCTAATCTCACTTTACCTTTAGATGAGCCTAATCTAGTTTCTTCTTCAGATGTCCCTTCCCTTAGTGATGGCCTTATTCCTTTTTTTTAGCTTAATCCCATGCCTTCTAATGGGTCAATAAACCTTATTGTGATATTCAAAAAAAATTCAACCATTAGACCAAATACTTCCAGTTAAATTAGCCACCCACAGCTTCTACTTCTACTTCTTCCATTATTAGGCCCCAAAAGTCTACTAACAAAGTAATTGGTTCCATGGGATAGATAATCATTCTTAAAATCATTAATTAAATATTTTTTAATATATTTAAACATTTCATCCCACCATTACTCATCCCAATGAAAAGGCTATATCTCCTCCTAAGTTTTTACTTAAGTATATTCCTAAATATGGGGAGGTATATTATCTTTTGTACTAGTGTGATACCCATCATACTGATCATTGTCATATTCTCTAGAAGTACCTTCATGATCACCTTCTACCAATACCTACACCATTTATTCATCCTTTTACATATCACCCATGTAAGAAGGCTCATCCTTATTTACCAATGGCACCTTCTTATCCACCCATAGATCATCCTTCTCCATTGTTGGTTCTTCCTTCTAGCCCCATGGATACTATTATTATTCAAGCACCTATTCCTCTCATTGGTTATTCTATGCATTTAGGTTATTCTATGCATTAGACCCCTTATAATAATTATCATTCATTTACACCTACATTTTTGTTGAGGATATTTAGAAAGAAGTCTTTAGACATCTTTCCATGATGATTGACTAGACTCTAGATGCCATTAGGATCCAACTTCATTGATATTTTTTAGATGCCATGAAAAATAATCATTGACAAATTTATTATTATTTATGAACATGACATGGTTTTCATTCACTTTTTATACATATTAGATCATTTGACTATATGTCAAATTTGGTTTCACCTATCTATTTCTATTTGATCTTTATATTATGCTTTATGTATTGTATATGGTTTCATTTACTTTCTCTTTTGACTTCTTTTTTTTATTTCTATGATTGTACACTTATGTCTATTAGCTAAATTATTTCATGGATTTATGTTTCTTTTACAATGATTTTTTTTCTACCTTATCTCAATTAAAACTCATATAATTATTATTGGGACTTGGTTATACAAACCTTGATCCCCTTAGTAATATTTATCTACCATATGATCAATTAGTAAACAAGATATCTCATTGTACTTGTATTTACTGATCTACTTTGAATCCCCCTTTATTATTTTATATTCCTTTCACATAATGATCACACATAAAATTTAAACTTGAGATTCCATACTGGTTCATAGGTAAGCCAAGTGTTTAGTCAATCATATCTTTGGAAACATAATTTCCTTTCACCAAAGTCTAAAGCTAATTCATGTGTATCACTTTATCACTCATCTTGGTATTTATAAATATGTATTGAGGATGAATCATAAAAGACATTAAAAATTAAAATACAAATAATTTAAATAAAAGGCAATGATAAAATAGACAACATAAAAATTCAAAAATCAAATCACACTAAAATAAGTGATTCATAACACACCTCCTTTTTTTAATCAAAGCTCAAACTCCACAGTTGGACTCATGATAGAGCCAAGGTCCATTAGGGTTTAGTAGGTCATTAGACTTTAAAAGGAGAATAAAAAATCTTTTAGTGATACCTACTTTCTCATAAATTTACCCAATCTTCAAAGTAGATCGATGACTATGTAAGAGGTCCTGAGGAATAGGGAGCTTATTGTGGGAAGGTAGGTTGATTTTAATTTTATTATTCATATAACCAACATCAGTTCATCTTAGTATATCACCTATTTTTATGTACAACAATGTGATGATTATGATTAGGTATCCTTTGTATTTTTATGGTCACTAGACTCTTAGTGTCTCTCTTATGTACCTAATATGCCTTATGTTGCCTAAGGTCTTATCATAGATGCATGTGTCATATTTTTTACATTTCATTTTTCATTAAAACACTCCTAACATTTCCCCTCGATAAATATAGTTTTTTTATCTGATCATTTCATCCTAGGATTTACCTTTGTGAGTTGTAGTGTAAGACCATGGATAGGACCAAGCTCTCCTCACAAATCACCATAATAAAACATTTCCTTATTACCTTTCACCTCATTGGTGTTCCATTTATGATTTGTAGTGTAAAACAATGGATAGGAATCAGCCCTCCTCACAAATTAACACAATAAAAACATATTTTAAATCATTCCATAGGTTTTTACACCTCATTTATGTCCCCTTTTGTGAGTTTCAGTGTAAGACTATGGATAAGACTAGGCCCTCCTCACAAAATCTTCTAATAAGCAATTACTACTATAACCAAGTAAAAATGAAATTACATGCATAAAAATTGAGATATTTAGTGTTTTATTATGAGTTATATGTTATTGACACACTTCTCATTTTTATTTATAATGTTTTATGCTTACTTTATATATCTTTCACTTTTATCATCTTATTTCTAGAATGCATGTATGTTTATAACTATTTTATTGATTTTTTCATACTTCTCAGCTTGAACTAGTGTGATTAATTTAATTTCCTTTTACATTTTTGTCTTTATTTTTATACTTCCTAGATTGATTTAGTATGATTTATTGACTTAATTAGTTTTTTAATACCATTGGTTTTTCATATGACTTCCATTTTATTATAATATTTTCATACTTCCCAATGTGATGTAGTGTGATTTTTATTTATTTTAATTTGGTGTAAAATTTTACATGGTTTGAAAGAATTTGTTACTTTATTTACCATCTTTGGTGTATTATATTTATTCATATTTTGTTATGACACGTTCCCATCATGATATAGTGTGTATTAAATTTTTTTGATTACATATACTTTTCCAAAAAAAATTGCCTTTTTCTTTTTAACTATGCATGTGTCTCACATAATGCTAGAAAAGAAAACAATCATCAAATATGTCACATAGCGTAAACAACAAAATATAACTACATGTGCTAGAAAGGATATATATCCATGCATCCACATCCAAATCCAAGTACAACTCATGATATCTATGAAACTATCAACATTAATATATATATATATATATATATATATATATATATATATATATATATATATATATAATGTGTTTTATATAATATAAAGTACAAAACACAATAGATACAACACTAAGGTTATGCTCTATCTTATCTATCATGTGTCCAAGTCATGTTATTCATTGACACCTATGATTGACCCTTTTGAATAGTGCACTACAAAGATGTAATATGAGATATCAAACCAAAAACCTATCCTTATAGATTGGACACCTATGCATATACCTATCCTAGCTAGATGGTAGTCACCACATGCATGGCTCACTCTTGTGATAAGGATTACCATGCTTATGCCTCTCTAGATCTAACCCCTATCAGTGGTTGTGACCCATCATCACATGCCTGTAACTACCTCACAATCTTTCCCACTAGTATAATTAATCCCACATAGGATAGGGTAGATAAAACCATGGGATCATATAATGTGGTAGGTTCATATGGCTCCAACACCCTATCCAAAATTTCATGATGTGAATATATAACTAGGGATCCTCATCTAAACTCATCTATCATAAGATCTACAAAACCAAAAACTAGATAGCCATTATATATATATATATATAATCATCTATCCATCATAATCGATGATGTAATTAGTGTTATATATCAAAAACTTATATCCAATTCAAACATTTATCACTAGTGTTGGTGTCACAAACCACAATGTCCCCATCTGATTACCCAATGATCACCTCCTCTATTAGCTATCTCTATGCCAATGCAAATCTAGAAGTCATAAACAAATCCTACCATAGTCCTCTCCTTAATGGTCTCTCTATATACGAACTATGTCCTAGAGTTGCTACTAGATCCCCTTATGTAATAGATAGTAACTACACCTCCTCATGTAGATAGTATCTCTATCTCTAATGAGCATGTGGTAGATTATACAACCTTTATTATGATCCCTTCTATGTTCATGAATCTACATCAATTACATCTCCTCCTCTTGTCCCTACTACATCCTGCTATCATGCTTAACCAACCCATGGTCTAACACATCAAGGCTTGATCACCAGTTTTTACAAATGCACCCCTCCACATCCTCTCCATCTTATATCTCTATCATGTCATGTCAAATAAGTAGGAACTACTAAAGGATCCACTATATGGGGAAGTCCTAGTTGTTTGTGTATGTGAGCCATTATATGATGTTCCACCCATGAAGTGTAGTTTCCCATGATTTGTACATGTACCAACCTTATATTAATATAGACTAACTAGGATGTATGTTAACTATGTGAGTATAGGGACACCACATTATCCTCCCTCATGTGATATTATACAAAGTTGGCACATGGGGCATGACTCATGCTACATGGTACTACGTACATCACATGACCAAGGTAACCTATCATTGACTGCATGGGGAAACCTAATTAAAAAAATACATAGAGAACCTATCATATATACATGTGTTGAAGAGTATAATTAGTCCCATCATATTATACCCTTTGGACATCATCCCATGTATATCATGTATGATCTAGACCTAGATGGGAGAACCAAAATCATAGAGTCCTCCATGATCCAATATCAATTGACACAAGGCTATTACGTAAAATGTTACCTTGTCATCTAACTTGTGACACAACACTCAAGCTATCATAAGTCTTATCACTACCTTATAAATGTATGTAATGGATGTAAGATATACATTGAATAGGTTTATCCTCAATCTATGGTAGATCTTATCTAATCATATAGCCCAATAGGCTACGGCTCATCTATCATCCAATGACTCTAGTGTATCAGTGATCATAGTGTCCCACTTATTAGAATTCCAAATAATAAATGGACATCCTCCCATGTGATAGAAACCTAAATGGTGTCCCCCTCCACCTCCCATCAGAAAGTGTTGGTTAATTATTCCCATGATCCTAAGAACATGACAATGAGATCAACACTCAAAGGGATTTATCTTATCTCCATAATGCTACCAAAACCCAAGGAGACCAATTGAGCCCTATCCATGTAAATTAATCACTCCTATATATCTGGTAGCTATGATGCATCCACCAAATGCCAAAATCTCTAATGTCTCTAAAAAATGTAAAATAATAGAGGATGTATCAGATATCGATATCATAATATTTAAAATACATTCTCAAGAATTTATCAAATTAACTACTTCATTAGATTGTTTTATTAAGTTTCTTATATTTTATTATATTTATAAACAATCAGCTCATTTGATACTTAATCAACCCTATTACAATCTTTTTATACTACATTGGTCTACTAGTATGAATCTAGCCTTTTTCTTTTAGATTGTATCAGCCTATTTGATACTAAATCAATCTTTTTTTATCTTTATCATACTACATCAATCCTATGGTACGCTATTGAACCCCTTTAAAAAAATGTATCAGCCAAATATTACCAATTACATCAGCTAGAGGTTACTCTAGTGGCCATCTTACCATTCTAAACTATGTCAGCCTACTACTATGCATTCAACCATCTTTAGTGATACTATGTCAGCACACTTCTACACACTAAAACCCCTATTTCCCTCTTGTCTTATGAACTTAGTCAAATAGTTTAATTCTATTATTTATATGAGGTAAGTTTTTGACCATTTAACATAAATGCCTTAGGAATTTATTGGTTTGATCTTTTCCTAGTAGGTACTCTATTTTACCCATAGTCTACCTAAAAAATTCAAAGGGTTAGTTTCAACATTTATATTTTACCTATGATTTAATTTTCTATACTTAGCTCAATTTCAAATAAAATTGCTCAAAATTTTTAAATTCATGCTTTTTTACCCATGCTACACTTTTTACAACTTTTATGCATCCTCCCTTCATAGCTATCATATCCTCATCATGGCCGATATCTAGGGTCAAATTGGGTCTCTTAAAGTAATATTTTCTTAGAATAGTAAAATAATATATGAATTATTTTTCACCCTATTTATCACATCTTGATTTCTCTCTAAGTTGAATAACCTATTTGATCTGTGGATTATTATGGTTGTTAGTTGTTTAAATATTATTTGATTAAGATTTATGTCATATGATAATAATGGGATAGTTATATGTTGCTTTATCTACATTATTGCTTTTTTATGAGATAACTTTAGTTATTTTACTATGTATATTATGATCATGTTTGTTAATTATACAATATTATATTATGGATATAATTATGTTTTAGGCTAACTACCTTGATTTTTGTGAGGTGGATGCAAGATAGATACATACCTTTAGAATATGATGGAGGGAGAGCATCATAAAATAGGATGGTTTATTTGGAGGCATTGAGGGATGATAGAGAGCAAAACAAGAAACCCATACACACACCATAGTAGTATATCATGTTTTGTGATTGTTTCATTTACTAGATAGCTTTGGTATGCTTTATTTTACATTATGAATGTCTATTGTGATATTTTGTGTTCTTAGATCATTTTATGTGATTGGGTGATTTTATTAATATATTTGTTGGTGTTATTATCTAGTTGATTTGATAAATCTATACCTAACTAGTTTAACGTGATTTACTTCGGTATTGTACATAGTTAAATAGTCATTTAGTAATGCTTATTTGAATTATTTATCAAAAATAATATATGTATGATTTTAATTAATTTATTCAATTTGTTAGTGACTATTTTAGTTTAAAAGGTTACTATTATTGATTTTAATAGTTATATAAACCTTTAAAATACATAATGAATTACAAGCTCTTTGTTAAGAATATTAATGAATGATTTTGGCATGATAAAATAAGATTTATGTTTTGACTTAATTATAATACTTGTAGATAAAAATAATGCAAGGTATTATATATAATATCATTGTGAAACAACTATATAAATGTCATTGTGTTTGTTGAATTGTTTGTTAAAGTCTATGGTTATTATTTAAAACTAGAGGGTTAACTTATAATTGAGGTTGAATGCATAGTATTTATTTGTGGATGACTTGGTAATGATCACAATATTTTGTTTAAATTAATTTATGTTTCACCATGATATATATTCATTATGATTAAATTGACTTGTCGATGGTCAACATCACATGAAATAATATTGGTGATTTGGACTTGTTGTTTAGTTAGCTTGTGTAGACTAAGTGAAGTCGATGCTATATTTTACTTAAGTTAAGGGCATGCATATTTTATAAAGGATATATATTCATTATTTTAATGATTCATTCAAAAAAATTAGATGATTAGGGTTTTTAATCATTCATTGACTCTAGTTAACCATCATTCTTAGAAAAAATGTGAGTTGGTTATGGACTACATGAGAAATGGTGGTGAACTGTAGCTTAGTGGTGGTTTGGTTGAGCTATTATAACATGCATATTTTTAATGGATTTAGTCTACCAAAAATGTAGGATAAAGTCATGGGTAATATGGTTAATGAAATGAATAAAGAAAAGAGCAAGAAGGACTGGGAGGAATGTATACAGGGAATAGCTATTAGAAAAATAAAAATAAAGGTGTTTGGGATAAGGAAAGAAGAGATTCAACTTTATTGACATAATAAGCATTTGTTATAGGTCAGTATTGTACTTAAATTCCTATATTATGTTTCAGGATCTTGGAATTAAAATGGGTTATTAGGGTTTTCATCAAAACACTCCTAATATTTCCCCTTAACCAAGAGGTGAAGGTGCTTTGAATACCAATAACCCTTTTGGTCTAAATTAGTTTGTTGCTAAGGATGTTGTAAAGTTGGACCAAATCCTTGTAACCATGTAAGATACTAGGGACTGAATCATTATCCTATAATAGGAAGTATATGGGCATGAAGAGGAGAATGATCAAGAGGAACCTAAATAGCATCCAATTGATTAGGAACATCCTCAAGAGCAGAGGCATGATGAAGTGTTATAGGATGTAAATTCTTGAGTAACTACAAATTTTGTATGTGATATTAAAAATGTAAATCCACCAAATTTTGATGGAGCTATATTGAGATATGGAAGTAAAACATGGTTGATATAAATAGAGAAATATTTCAAGATATATAATTATTCTAAAGTCACAAAAGAAGTTTTGGGAGCTAATCATATTGTTGGTGAAGCATCAACTTGGTGGGAAAACAATAAGCTTGAAATGAACCTTAACTAAACGACAAACACTTGGGAATAATTTGTGATGTTATTTAGGTCAAGATGGATTCTAAAACTATACTTTGATTAAAATATTATAGATTTTTAGAATCATAAGCAAGGGGATTTATTAATAAATGAATACTAGGATCAATTCACTAAGATCCTTAAGTATGTACCTCAATACTAGGCAAATGAGAGGTTCAAGATCCAAAAATTTGTCATGGGATTAAAAACCCAAATTGGTTATGAGTATATGTACATGGTATATCTACCATGGATTAGGTGTTTGATAAGGCATTCAAGTAGGAATAGAAACTAAAATATCTTACCCATGTTAAAGATATGTCTAAAAAAGTTTGGAAGTTATAAACTAGATTTCAAAAAGAGGAACTAGAAGTAGAGGAGTGGAGACTCCAAAAGTCAATTCAAGAATCCAAATTCTAAATTTAGTTGTGGTTTAGTGAACATGAAACCTGGTAATGGTTTCAAGGGTAGTTTTAAGGGAAACTAATAAACTAAAAAGAAAGGACCAGTTGGAGGTTGATTCATATGTGGAGGTGACCATTATGCTTGATAATTTCCTTAGGAAAAATTGATGAAAAAAGGTTCTAATTCTCATCATGGTACATTCTAGTAGTGGATTCATGTATCTATTGATAATTGTCAAGCTGAGTATCAAGCTTCACCTAAAAAATTGTCAAGTATTTTGTTATGTCATCTAGTTTTTATTTTAATTGATAGGATAAATATGTAATGTTTCCTTTCTTGTCAAAAAATTAGTAAATTGGATATAAAATATAAAGTTATGGTAAATGCATGGTCTAAGTAGTATGGGAATGAGTCTAAGGTTAAAGTTGACAAGTGTTTAGTCAAAGTAGAGATTAGGTTGCCTGAATTCACTATAGTAGTAGATATATTTTATATATTATTGGGGTCATATGATATGATACTAGGATTCAATTAGATTTTAAATCATAAATCCAAGGTTTATTATTATCTAAAAAAGGTTGAGTGTCAAGATAATATTGAAAACTAGACACAACTTCCAGGTGAGAAAAGGGAGTTAAAACTTAGGTAGATTTCTATAATTTAACTTAGGAAAGCTCTAAGGGATGACAAGAATTTATCTTTAAGATAAATGATACGGAGGAATATAATGAACCATCCATCAAAGATTATCCTTTTCTAAGAAAATTCCATGATGTGTTTCTTGAAGAATCACTAGGTTACCACTCAAGCATGAGTTTGATTTCTTGATTAATATCATACATGGATCAGAAATGAAGTCTAAGGTGCCATATATAATTAAAACCACTAAATTGATTGAGTTAAAGGAAAAAATTTATGAGTTATTGTGAAAAGGGATAATTTAACCAAGTGTGTCACCTTGGGGTGCACTAGTTTCCTTCATCAAGAAGAAAGATGGCACTCTTCAACTGTGTATAGATTATTAGATGTTGAATAAAGCAATTGTCAATAATAGATATTTATTTCCACATGTTGATCATATCTTTATTAAAATGCAAGGGGAAATAATCTTTTCTAACATTGATCTTAGAGTAGGGTATCATTAGTTGAGAATTCATGAAGAGGATATTCTGAAAACAACATTCAAAACTTGATATAGGAGGCATTATGAGTTCATAGTGTTACCATTTGGATTTTAAAATGCTCCAACAACATTTATGAATATTATGAACAAATGTTAATAGACTACCTAGATCATTTTGTTTTGGTCTTTCTAGATAACATCCTCATTTATTTCAAGGATGAAGAAGAGTACATATAGAATTTGGAACTAATTTCGTAGAATTTATGGAAGCACAAGTTGTATGACAAGTTGTCCAAGTGTGCATTTTTAAAAAAAAGAGTATAGTATTTGGGACATATTATCTCTAGGATGGTATTTCAGTGGATCCATTAAAGATAAAAGACATAATATAATGGTCAATGCCTATGAATGTGCATGAGGAAAGGAGTTTCATGGTATTAATAAGATTTTAGAAAAAATTTATTCCAAATTTATCTAAGATAACTAATCCAATTACCTCTCTTCAATGGAAGAATTAGAGTTTTGTTTGGGCAAACAAGTGTGAGATAGCCTTTAAGGAATTGAAAATGAGGCTTACTTCAGCACTAGTACAAAGAGTTCCCTATCCTAATGGTCAATTCTTAGTTCACTTATGAATTTGGGGATGAAATTAGAGGAGTTATTATGTAGGATGGCTTAGTGGTAGCCTATGAGTCCAAAAAACTGAAGCCATATGGGGTAAATTATGCCCTATCATGACCTAGAACTTGCAGTAATTATATATATTTTACAAGTTTGGATGGATTATTTATTAGGGAAACCATTTTACCTCAAGATTGATAACTTGGGACTCACGTACATATTCAACCAATAAAACTTGAATGCTCATCAAATATGATGGTTAGATTTTTGATATGATTAAGTTTTTTATATTAATTATATCGAAGGCAAGGATAATAGAGTATATGATTATCTAAGCTATAGGAGGTACATAATAGTCATGGATACTATTATGAGTACTTTTTAAGATTCAATAATAAAATTCTTTCTAGAAGATGAATTTTATGATCAAGTCAAGAAATCATTATTTGAGATTGCTCAAAATCCTAGGTATAAGGGATTAAAAATAGAGAGTAATGGTCTTTTGTGGTACAATAGTAGGATGTATGTGACTTATAAAGAGAATTTGAGGAGCTTCATGGTAAAATAATTTCACAATGCCCCATACTTAGGACATTTAGGAGTAACCAAGCTCATGGTTGGGATTAAACCACTCTATTTCTATAAAAGAATTAAGAGAGATGTAATGGATTTTATGTCTCATTGTCTAGAATGTCAATATGTAAAATTTGAACGTGTGCATCTGACTAGATTTCTATATCCACATGATATACTAAAATGGAAGTGGCATGTTATCATATAACTGACATGATATGATATTGGTTGTAGTTGACAAACTAACCAAGGTATCCCAGTTCATACTGAAAAACTTGATAGATGATGCATTTATGATTGCAAAGAGATTCATGAAATAAGTGTATCATTTACATGGTTTTCTAGAGAAGATCATTTTAGATTGATATTTGAGGAAACTTATAGCTTTTGGTTGACTCTGAATTCAACTCTAGGATTCAATCAAATTTTAGCACTACTTCTCACCCACAAAATGATGGGCATACAAAGTTAGTTAACCAAGTTCTAGAATATCTCCTTCATATGTATTGCATGGATCAGTAATATAAATGGAAGGAGTGCCTTCCATTGGTTGATTTTTTTTACAATAACTCATACCAATCAATGTTGAATATGGCTCCATTTGAGGCATTGTATTAAAGGAGGTGTAGAACAATAATCAATTGGGACAAACTAGAAAATAGGTTTTTGACCTAAGATGCTTTCAAAAATAAAAGAGCAAGTCGGGATAATAAGGCAGACATTGGTCAAGGTTAGTGATAGAAAAAAAATTAATATTGATATGAAGAAAATAGCTAAGCAATATTATATATGTGATAAAAAAAATTGTGGGTTAAGCCAAAGAAAATATCAATTAAATTTGGGGATTTTGTGAAACTTTTATTGACATATGCAGGACCCTTTGAGGTTTTAGAATTCATCAATATTGTAGCATATAGGCTTGCAATTACACCATCTCTATCTGTTTTGCATAATGTATTCCATGTGTATTAGCTTATAAAGTATGTTTTTGATCTTTCACATTTGTTGGAAAGGAATGCTTTGTAGGTTATACATTCTGAGGTGGTCATGGTAGAACCAATTAGAATAATTGACATTCACAATCTCAATTTTCAAAATAGAGAAGTATCATAATACAAGGTCTAATGGGATCAATATTCTAAATATAGTGCCACTTGAGAGGAATATAATGAGTTTTATATGTTGTTTACATATTTGTTTGCTTGATTTTCTATTGAATAATGTTTTAAATAAATTTTTTATGTTTGAATAAGAGTCATCAGGATGATGACTAGCTTAAGGGGGAAGGATGACACATCCTAATTTCTATTTAAGCTAAATAACTTATTTGATCTATGGATTATTATGGTTGTTAGTTGATTAACTATTATTTTATCAAGATTTATGTCATTTTTTGATTATGAGACAATTACATGTTTCTTAATTTACATGATTGGTTTGCTATGATATAGTTATACTTTTTACTTTGTACATTATGATCATGTCTGTTAATTATATAACATTATATTATGGATATAATTATTATTTAGTCTAAATAACTTAATTTTTGTGAGGTGGATGTAGGACTTATACATACCTCAGATTATGATAGAGGGAGAGCATCATTAGAGAGGATGGTGTAGATTTAGGCATTGGGGGATGATAGAGAGTGAAACTAGAAACCCATGCACACACCACAATAATATGTCATGTTTTGTGATTAATTATTTGAGTATATTATCGTGGTATGCTTTGTTTTTTTTAATGAATGTCTATTGTGATATTATGTGTTCTCAAATCATTTTATGTTATTGGGTGATTTCATTAATCTAGTTGATTTGATAAATCTATACCTAACTAGTTTTACGTGATTTACTAAAGTATTGTACATAGTGAAATATTTGTTTAGTAATGCTTGTTTGGATTGGTTTTTAGAAATAATAGATGTATGATTTGACTTTATTGATTCATTTTATAGTGACTATTTACATTTAAAAGTTTACTATTACTGATTTTAATAGTATAAACCTATAAAAGACAATGAATTATAAGCTCTTTGTTAAGAATATTAATGAATGATTTTAGCATGGTAAAATAAGATTTATGTTTTGGCTTAAGTATAATACTTGGAAATAAAAATAATAAAAGGTATTAAATATAATATAATTGTGAAATAGTTGTATAAACGTCATTGTGTTTATCAAAATTTTGACTAAAGTCTATGGTTTTTGTTTAAACCTAGAGGGTTAATTTAACATTGAGGTCAAATGGATAGTGTTTATTTATGGATGACTTGGTAATGATTACAATAGTATTTTAAAACTGATATATGTTTCATTGTGTTATATATTTAATATGATTACAGATTTTTTAATGGTCTACATTAGATGAAATAATATTTGTGATTGTGACTTGTCATTTAGTTGATTTGTATAGAATAAGTGAAATTGATGTTGAATTTGATTCAAGGGCATGCATACTTTATAAAGGATATATAATAATTATTTTAATGAGTCATTAGGAAATCTTAAGATGATTCATGTTCATAATCACTCATTGATTATCATTAACCATTATTCTTATAAAAAATCATGATGCGAGTTGGTTATGGACTACATGAGAAATGGTGGATTGTATCTTAGTGGGGGTTTTGTTGAGATATTCTAGCAAGCATATTCTAATGGGTTTTGTCTATCTAAAATAGAGGAGAAATTCATGGAAATTAAGGTGATGGAAATGAATAAAGGAAAGATGTAGGAGGACTGGGAGGCACACATATAGGGAGTGGCATGCAGAAAGAGAAAAATAAAGGTGTTTAAACTAAGGAAAGAAGAAATTTGGCTTTCTTGACATAATAAGAAATTATTACATCTCATTATTGTACTTAAATTCCTATATTATTTTTTGGGATATTTGAATTTAAATGATTTTTTAGGTTTTTTATTTTTTTATAATTAAAATGGAAAATATAAATGGGCAACATTTAGGGCCTTGTGGATGGCTCAATCATCCATAGAACACTACATCCAACCCCATAACCCAAAAAGAAAAGGGGTAAGTTTGTAGGTGTTTTTCCATGGTTATAAATACCTATTTGAAATCTTTGTCTTTAATCCTATTTCAATTTGTAAGACCTATCAAATTCATTGATTGATTATTACATTTTTAAGGCATTTTAGATAGGGTATTATGATTTGGTTTTAGTTTGTTGAACTAGTCATAGGACATAATAATTAGGTCTCAACTTACATAAAATCCTATATGGGTTATATGGGGTTTTAATATGTAATACTTAGTTGGAATTTTTGGGTGAAATACATTGTGTGTTTCTAAAATTGGTTGAATATGTTTATACACACACACACACAAAGAGAATTATATAAATGTATATAATCAGGTTAGATGATTGAGAAATATTATATACTACTTATATATAGATACAAATGTTTATTAAAAGGTTAGGGTATTCAATTACATTTCATTAGTATTGATTTAATATGGTTTTTATGAATTCAATTTTGGAGTAATTACTCAATGGTATTTATAAAAGTCTATAGATATATATTATGTAATATATTTTAAATTGGGGTTTATTATTGTTCAAGTCTTAACTATTGGAAGTCCTAAGATAGATAAGGATACTTCCAAGATATTTATAATTGAGTAAACATTATATTATCTTTGTTGGATTACGTTTATCAATTAAATATATTGGATATGAACTATGTATGTGTTAAGGATGGATTATGTTTAAGAATTAGACTATATATTTACTTGTATAGTAAATATGTAAGTTAGAGAGAAAAAAATTAATTCATAATTCAAATAAGTTTCATATTCTCTATGAAAACCAAATTATATAGTATAATGAATATGGACTGGTTTTTGGTTATCAACTGTATCATTTTGTGGACTATGAAAACTTTAAGATTGAGATACATAGTCACATAATTCAAAATTATTGATATAAAATGACTGTGTGTATGTATTTTATCATATGTATATGCAATTTAATCAAACATTAATATGAATTGATTGATTTGAGTAATTGGGATAAATAGAATTGGAGGTTAAATGGTTGGTTGTGTATGAATGGTAAATCACATGAAATTATGTGTGTTTTTAGTTAAACAAGTATATTTGGATTTATCTTGTTTATAAAAGGGTTTGGGTCTATTTTGTTATATATATGTAAACTTAGAGTATATAGAATCTAAGACTATTGATAATGGATGTCATTTTAGTGTATATTATATACAATAAAATAATTGTACTATAATGTAATTGTACTCGAGAATTCTAAATACATATATTTACATGGTATAAATTACATGGTGTTTGACTATGTGATAAATTTGAATAATATTTTGATATATATATATATATATATATATATATATATATATATATATATATAACACATTCAGAATTATTTATGCTTGAAAGCATTATTACCATAATAGGGTAAAGTGGGTGCTTGTATATATTGTAATGTTTGTATAAAATCATTAAAATAAGGTATTTAAATGTTCTAAATATAAAGCATATTAAGATGTAATGACTGACTTTTATTATATATGAGGAATATGAAAAAATAAATAAGCATGTGTTTTAATGTTTATATTGTGGATGAAATAGCATTAAAAGTTATTTTGAGATTAAGGTAATTGGAAGTCTAAATATACCATTATTATGGTGGTATGTTACATTTAGAACTATTTTTTATTCTATTTTTATTCTATAATTAACTAGATGTTATAGATTCATTGCATTACATTTGACAAATTAAATGTGTGAATGTGAAATTTCATTACTTAGCATATTTTTATCACCTAAAGGGAAATGTTTCAAATAAATATTTTGGTTTTTATATTATTATATATTTTAACCCAATCTTTCATTCATGACTCTAAATAAGTAGCGGATGGAATGGATTGGATTGGATTAATTAGCACCATCAATGAAATATGAGGTGTAATCCAATTGAATGGTGTGTATGAAATTGACTAATCTTAGCAATCATTAATAATTGAAAGCTTTGGTCAAAGTAATTTTTATAATTAAACATTTTCATTTCATATATTGATATAGTTTTCATATTTGTATGATATCATGTAGAATAAATTTATTTATGATACACATTATGTATTAGATATATACAACACATGATTTTTGATTTATCACTCTGGATTTTTGCACCATAATTATCTACCAATCGATGAAGGGAGGGACATTTCCTTGTTGTTAGGTAGTGTTATGGATCTATGTTTCATGGTTAGTGTGGAAAAAAACTCAATGATACTCTCCCTCCTAGTTAGAGTACTACACTAGAGACTACACTTGAGATTATAGATTAATACTTGAGTCATGGAAACTCATGCTCTATGGAGCTTTGTATCATGTATTATTATTTGAGATATTATTTATTACTAAAAAATATAATATTTATTCATTATACTTCTATTGTATTGGATATAATGTTTTATCATCCATGGTTGAATTTGTACTATTTCATTGATGAATTAGATGAAGTAATTATTTATTTATTCAATATTTTTCATGATTGTTTTATATGTTCATTATGATCCTTAGTTAAGTGGATTATCTATAAACCTTGTGGTTAATTAACTGAATGTAGTTAGTTAAATATCACTAATTAGAATTCTTGTTATGAAATCTGTAAGATGACTATGTTTAATAATATTTATTTAATTTTTTTCACTATATTCTAGTAAAACTCCATGGGGTTATTACAATATTTATATTTACTATTAAAAATTATTTACCTGTCAAATATTTACAACCAAATTCCTTTATTTGATCATATCTTTGTTTCTACTAGCTCTGTTTCTGAACCATAAGACTTTTTGTGATCCTGACATCATAGAGAATATTTTCACATATTATATGTATTTTTTGTAAAAAATCCAATTCGTCACTCTTTTCACTCATATCTACAAGTCCAACTAATGTTCCTTATATTAGATACCTTCACATTGATTTCACTTAGTTTATTATCTATATCACTAAGGTAAGTAAAGGTATGCATTTTTAAATTCTTTCTTTTAATTTATCTTATTTTATTCATAGTATAATTTATTTAGCTTTAGTGTTGTGTGTTGTTATGTTATTTCCTAATGCACCATCCCATGTTTCATCTATGTGAGATGTGATGATATTTGAGTGGGGAATATGTATATACATAATATTTTAAAACTTTATCAATTATCTATGCTTTATATATTATAATAACTTGTCAAGTCTCAATCTCTCTGACTTCACACCTTAAAGGGTGCACTGATAAAGGGGTGGGTAGACCATTGGTGCTTTACATGATTGTTATCCCTTATGCCACCACTTTATATATGCACAATGATATCATATGCACTTCCCTAAACCTTCCCTCCTCTTTTACATACTCCTCTAAGCAATTAACTACCTTCCTTAGCTTCTTTCTAAGCCTAAAACCCTTTTTTGATAGTTTATAATACACTGTTAGTTTGGGATGACCCTATATTTAAATTACTAAAAGCAAGTTATGGGTCTAGGTCAGCCTTGGCTGACCAATATCAAGATATAATTTGTTTTTATCAAATAATGATACAAATTCAAATTGGGCTGACCTGTAAGTTAATTCCAAAAATGTTTAAGGTTAGATATATATATATATATATATATATATATATATATATATATATATATATATATATATGTATATGTATATGTATATGTATATGTATATGTATATGTATATGTATATATATATATATATATATATATACATATATATATATATACACACACATATACATATACATATACATACATATATATATATATATATATATATATATATATATATATGTATATATATTCAAGTAGAATGGTGGATAAGTAGATGCATAATATAATATTATTCTTATTCTATTCTCTTAAATGATATATATATATATATATATATATATATCCATCATTTATGAGAAGAGAATAAGAATAATATTATATTATGCATCTACTTATCCACCATTCTACTTGAAGATCATTATTTAGAGTTTCAATAATTTTTTTGGAGATACGAATCTTGTCTTATAAATGCATAGAGAAGTTTTTTAGCCTAGATCTAACATATCCTTATTATCCTTACATACCAAAATAACCTCTTGTGAATCACCTTGTCTAATGGAGAGATTGAGTCTTGATGGGTTCATATTCAAATGTAAGTATTCCTAACATTGTTCCTCTTTTTTAAGAGTAGATATATTTGCATTTGTACTTCTCTCCCATGCATTAGGATTTCCAACACATTGACTTGAGTATATATATTATATGCATGTTTACTTTTTATGCTTATTACCCCCACTTTGTGCCATAATATTTGGTGATCACTAGATTAGATTCCACTTTTCTTTGTGTTTACTTAGTGGATATGAAAACATAGGACCTAGCTAGGGTTATTACATGGTATTGCTTGACTAGATGATTTGGAACCCTCTATAGTGATTTTATTATTTTAAAATATCCCTTTGTTAGGTTTAGTGGATCCATCTTGGGTATGACCCTAAATATATAATGTATAAACAATCGAAAGTTTAAATATAATTTATGTTATATGTGCTAAGATTATTTAATAGGTTAGCTACATTTTCCTTTGTATAAAACACCTACTACTAAAAACATTGAAAGTTTTATATACCTTAACAGTAATTACAAAAATGTGGTTAATGTGACTAATATGAGATTAGTTGATTATATTGATTCAAACCCAACACCTACACATCACACCTCTACAACATTAAGAATCATTCAAGACACTTCGCCATCCCATCTCATTGAATTGGAGAAAAAGGAACCAATGCCAATAAAGGCACCAATTCCAACAACACAAATTTACCATACCTCTCATACCATTGATATAAGTTTTACTTTTTCCCCAACTTCTATACCATAAGAAAACATCACTCAAAATTCAAATAATATTTCTTCTACTCAATGATAATAGGTACATCAACAAACCATCACATAATCTAAACACACTTACAAATAACATGATCAAATTGTAACTTATAAACATAAGTTTAATTTCACATCCAATCCCCCATACTAAGAACTCTTGAAACACTATGCAACTATATCTAAAAATCCTCTCATAGGTTATTATGAGTGGGATCTTATTACAAAAATTTCCAATCTTCCTTCTTAAATCCCATTATTAGAGTTAATGTGAAAATTTCCCTAAAATTGTAACTATATAATGCAATTATTATTAAAAATGAACATACCTAATCATCCTTATATGTAAAGAGTCTACCTTAGCTTGATCCTAGGATATCATACTTTAACAATGTGAAGAGATATCCATACACGTTGATGAAAAATTGGACACTTCCCCCTCACTTAAATTACCTATCTCTTATATGATTCTCGATGAGTATTAATTTGTGAAAATGATCCTCCTTTATTCATTACTATCCAAATAGGTGATATATGTATTAATCATTCTTTATTTTATGAAGGTTCAAGAACTTGTGTTAGTTTTTTTGAATTTATTAAAACACTTGGATACTTTTAATGTAGCCTTAAATCCATATGTAGTACATGCCAAGGCTATGATAGAATACAAATGAATCATCTAGGTTGTGTTTATATTTCCATTAAAATTCCTCCCATTATAATCCATGTTAAATTAATTATATTAAACATTCAACTTTATTACAATATCCTACTTGGTTGACAATGGAATCATCATATGAGATCAGTCACTTCATCTATAGGCCAATGTGTTAAATTTACTCATAATGGTGCTATCTACAACATTTAAGGGGACATAAATACTTATAATTTTGAATAATTTCAAGAACACTATGTTTTTAAAATACCCACCCTTTAACCCTTACTTATTTTTTCATTTAAATAATATCAACACTTTAACTCTTTAGTTAACTCCACAAGAGGTTATAAGGGTAATCTAAAATTAATTAGGAATATTCCACAAAAACCTCTTAGAATATGATAAATATGATCCAATTGAGATAATCCTAAAGATAAAAACCTTAAATATTTCCCCTCACATCATCATTCAACTTCCTCCTCTTCAACCTCAATCATGTCAACAACCTTCTAATGACATACATGTTACTTTAACCAAAACTGGGCAATCCATTCACAATGATTCCTAGACTAATAAAATAGTTCCTACATGTACTATAGACTTACATACACCCAATTATGATGAAGGTTATGATTTAGATGACCCATTTTTATTTGGATTCATCCAATTTAGAAAAACCAAAGTTCTTAGATAATGTTCTTATTTATTTTAGTCTTTTTCTTCTTATTCTATCATTCCTTCTCGTATAGTACCTAATATTATATTTTCCACTACTTCTAATAATTTAGAGATGGATCACTCATGTATTACACCTCCAATAACATCAAATCCGCTCTAGTGTATGCTCATGGATCATTACATGATAGGAGCTTATCATTTTTCTAGATATCATGACCCTTCTAGTATGCTTCTTCTACATATGTTAGCCACTTTGATTAGACTCGTTACATAATTATATTTACGTATATATGATCCTAGTCCATTTTAAACTCAATATTCCCCCTTACATGGTGATGGAATTATTCCATAATTTATCTTGATCCCTTACCCACATAATGGGAAGATCAGCCTTTGTGCAATATTAATACAATTTTTGGTTATTAGACCAAAGATTACAAACTCTATAAGTAGCCACATAATTATTCTTCTACCCCTTCAGCTAGTATACTCGCATAATTTACTAATATATGTATTTTTTGATTCCATGGAACAAATAACTATTCTTATACCCACTACCACAATCTTAGGCATTACATTGACACATTATGACTTATTATTTCCCAACCCAAAGAGAAGACCATACCTCATTCCAAGCTTCTTCCATAGTACATCCCTAGATATGGGTAAGTATATTATCTTTGGAATTAGTGTTCTACCCATCATAATAATTTATGCTACATGATTCAATAGCATATCTGATATTTCCCACTATTTACACTAGCACCAGTTATTCTTTCTCTTATAGTTCATCTAAAAATAATGGTTCCTCTTTCTCTATCAATTTCACCTCCTCATATCTCCACATATACCATTCTCATCAAGACACCTATTCCTCAAATTGATTATCCAACATAAGAGATAGAACATGAGCAGTACTCTTCTTCTTCTACACCTACCTTTTCAATTGTGATAATAGTCTATTTACAACCATTTTATTAAATGTCCCATCCTTCCCATCCTTATTCAGTATGATTAATTTGATTTATATTTATATTTACATTTTATTTTTGTTTTTCATACTTCCCATTTTGATATAATATGATTGATTGACTTTATTATTCATTTATTTTTATACCATTGGGTTTCACATGTTTTCCACTTTATTAAAAAAATTCATACTTCCCAATTTGATATAGTATGACTTTTATTTTAATTTGGTGTAATTATTTTACATGGTTTTAAAACATTTGTTACTTTTTACTTTACCATTTTGATTTCTTATATTTATTCATCATTTGCTTTTACACATTTTCCATTGTGATATAGCATGTATTACATTTTATGATTATTTATACTTTTCCAAATCATTTTGATTTTCCTTTTGACCATGCACTTGTATCACATAATTCTAGAAAAGAAAACATACAACAAATTTTTACCATAACATATACAAAAAAATTAAAATACAAGTGCTAAAAAGGATATGCATACATACATCCATCCATAAAAAAAATAAATCACAGACTAATAAATGTCCATATAAATATATATAATGAGTTTGATACAATATAATACAAAATACAATAGCTAAAACTCTAAGGTTATACTCCATCATGTATATCCTCTGGCTAATCCACACTACCCATGGATGCATGTGACTGAACCCTTTAAGTGGTATAATGTAATGAGGTAGTATGAGATCTCAAGCTATTAACATGTCCTTGTAGATTGGTCACCTTGGCTTACACATGTCTAATCTCTATACTAGTCACCATATGCACATGTCATTATTTTACCAACACTTACCAAGATTAGGCCTCTCCCTATCCTATTTCTATATGTGGTTGTAATCTATCTCCTTGGGCCTACAACTATCAATTAGCTTCCCCCACCAATCTAAACCTGGTAGCATAAGTTGGGCTAGATGGTACCACAGTAATGTAGGAGCATTGCTACCTCCTTTTTAAATACTATTCTAGTTCATGTTTTGAGTCATTAGGTCTATAAGATTCTGTAGAAGTATATATGAGATGCTACATTAGTGACAAATTTGAATTGTGGCTTGGAAAGGATTTTACCACCAAATTTGTAATTTGAATTTTCAAATCCCTATTGGTCTACAATCTTATCTAATGGAGTGTTAAGTGGTAAATTAGGATTAATAAGGAATAAATAATGTTTCAACACACTACTTAACTCATAGGTTAGTCATTTAGTAAGTTTGAGTTTGTTATTGGTTAGGTGAAGAGACTCCTAATGTACAAGTGGGAGTTACAAGTAAGTTATGAACCTTTTTAGAATAAATAGTGGTTTTTGGTGTAAAATAGGTAGGTCATTAAAGAGAGGTAAAGATAATTGGGGAGTGGATTCAAATATGTAATGAACATTAGAACCCCAAGGTAAATAAGAAAGATTTATTGATTTTTTAATTCATTTTTAGACCCTATTTTTTCACATTATTCTATGTTTTAGAGATTGTATTCAAATCCATGAATGTGATGTTAGGATTTATGTAATTGGTATCATATTTTTAGATAAATATAATTAATTAAGAATAAATGCATGTTATGATTGAGAGGGATAATACATAGTACTTCTTTAGTTAAAGGAACTTTCATATTCATTATTTTGTAATCTAGGTTTATATTTGTATACCCTGCATTATATGTGTTTGAATAGGGAACGAAGGAAAGAATTTTAAAGATAAAGACTACACATGAATTGATTTATCACAATATGATTTAAGGAGAGGATATAAACTTAATAAATAATTAAGGATGATTCCCAAAAAGTAAAACATTCAAACCTTTTGGTACTCTATTTTTCTGAGTGTGCATAAGAGGAATGACTATGCCCATAAGGTTCAAAGATGGAAGATTCAATATAGTTGTATAATGGATGTTTAAAGTGGGTTTTAGAGTTAATTTCATGTATATAATAGTATTTTTTAAACTTATTTTATCAAATATTACACTTCTTTGTTTAAAAGTCCCTATACATTATTAAGTTGATGCTTGCACAAATAGTCCTCATATTGAATATTGTTAAGAGGAGTAATAGAGAGGTTTTGAACTGTATTTTTTTAATTCCAAATAATGTATAGGATATTTAAACATATGTTTCATTTACATTAGGATTTAAAAACCATTTTGGAAGCCAAATAACCTCAAAAGAGTCTACACATACCCTAAAAACCTTGATTGTGTGCAAACAAATAGTAAAACTTGAGGTAAAATGTTGAATAGAGGTTTCAAGGAAAAAATAAAATACATTAAAATGTTTTGGTAACCTAAAATATTCCTTTACAAATCATTAAAGTTATTTTAAAACCCTTTTGGGGTTTACAATCCCAAGGTAAGAGCTCTCATACTTGTAATAGACCCTACTAACCCTATTTCTAGGGTTTGAACAAAAATGGATATTATGAATTATTGAACCATAAAAATGCCTTGATAATTTGAAATTTAAATATTATAAGTGTTTTAAAGATATTTTGGAGTTTATATTATGGTTCTATACGTTTTCATACTATTAGAGGAGTCTGTTTGCATGATAGACCTAGAGAGGTCTAATATGCATAAACAAGGACCTATTTAGAGTTTGAAAAGTTATTAAATATTTAAACTAGGACCTCAAACTTTGTGAATAGATATTTTGTGATAAAGGGTATTTTAAATACTAACTAGTTTTTCATATGTCATCTATAAAAATCTATACATGGAATATTATATAAAAGAAGGCTATTAACTATGTTTTAAGTTATGTAGAGTTGGGTTTGATAGTGAGATGATGCTTTAAGAAGTGTGTACATTGAATTAAGGGTTATAAAAGGTTTTAATGAGAATATTTATAGGTGTATAACTTCATAAACAAATTAAATGAATCTAAGATCCATTTCATGAAGAGTGAACCAAGGAGCCATTGTCAAGAAAGTGAATGGTGAAACAAGACAAAGTGAGTGACAAAGACAAGTGTGATTAAAGTGTTGTGTAACCTATACATAAATTTGATATTATATCCAAAACATTATATGAATAAGGTCTATATAAATCTATGGACATATTTTTATTTATTTTTTTAATTTGTTTATTTTCTTAAGTTCATTGAAAGAATGATAAAGATTTTTTGAAAAGACTACTAAAGAAGATTGTAGGTAGTTAGTTAGGAAATTTGAAATCTAAGAGAGGCTTGATAAGAGAGAGATATAGAGATAAATAAGATAACAAGGAGAGATCAAACTGATTTCTCAAATAATTTTATCCAATGAGATAGCTTGGATAAGGATGAAGTAAGGTGCAAGATACTTGATTAAGGGGGAACAAGGTGAAAAAAACATGCTTAGGAGAATACAGCTACCTAAAACAAAGGACCAACTAAGAGAAGAAGAGAGAGAGGTGAGATAATTTTAGTTAAATAGTTAAAAGGATTGTTTTTAATTTTGTTAAATCATTTATCATTCATTCAAAGAAATGAGTATTTAGACCATTTTGTTAAGAAAGTGAGTATGTTGAGGACATTAGCCATGGAGATAGAAGTCATTGATCAGGTATAATGACAATAAGAGAATAAATATGTTGTATAGGTTAAGAGGTTTGAAGGATTGAAGAGGACATAAACAAAATTATTCCCACAAACAACAAATCTAAGAAATAGGAAGCATGAGTAAGAGAGAGATTTACAATAATATGAATAGGAGGTTATTTCTATTGATTTGTGTGTTTCATGTGTAGGTTGGTTGTAGGACAAGAAGCAAGTGTTGAATATAATCAAGTGGAAGATTAATATGCAAGATATTGACCTCAAAGGTGGAATCAAGATAAATATGAAACAAGGAAGATACAACATAAGTAAGCACCATGAAGGTCTATGTATCTCAAATTGACCTTGGGATCTAAGAGGAGATTACATCATATAAGAGGTGCTACAAAGAACATCAAAGACCAATCACTTATATATTTTAGGGAAATTTTCCATTTTATACTTGATAGTATGATGTAAGAGAATCACTACCTCCTTTGTAAATACTAGTCTAGTTCATGTTTTAAGTCATTAGGTTTTCAGGATTTTGTATAAGTCCATTTGAGATGTTACATTGTTTACAAATTTGAATTGTGGTTTGGAATGGATTTTCCTACCAAATTCATAATTTGAATTATAAAATCCCTATGAGTATATAATGTTATCTAATTGATTTTCAAGTGGTAAAATAGGCTTCATAAGGAATAAATAATGTGTCAACACACTACTTAACTCATAGGTTCGTCATTTTGTAAGTTTAATTTTGTTAGTGGTTAGGTGAAGAGACTCCCAATGTATAAGTGGGATTATAAGTTAGTTATGAACCTTTTTGGAATAAATAGTGGTTTTTGGTGTCAAATAAGTAGGTCATTAAGTATAGGTAAAGATAATTGTGGAGTGGATTTAAAGTTTTAATGAATATCAAAACCCTAAGTTAATTAAGAATGATTTCTTGATTTTGTATTTCCTTTGTAGACCTTGTTCTGTCCCATTATTCTATGTTTTGGAGAATGTATTCAAGTCCATGTATGTGATGTTGAGATATATGTAAATGATATAAATTTTTTATATAAGTATAATGCATTAATAATAAATGAATTCTATTATTGAGATGGATAATACAAAATACTTTATTAGTGAAAGGAACTTTCATATTCATTATTCTATAATCTGGATTTATATTTGCATACCCTGCATGATATGTGTTTTAATAGGGAAAGAAGGAAAGAATTTTAAAGATAAATAATAAAAATGTATTTATTTATCATAATATACTTAAAGGAAAAGATATATACTTAATAAAAATTAAGTATGAATCCCAGAAAATAAAACATTCAAATCCTATATTACTCTATTTTTTTGAGTGTGTATAAGAGGAATGACTATCCCATAAGGTTCAAAGATGGAAGATTAAATAGTGTTGTGTTCTATATATTTGAAGTGGTTTTGATAATTTATTTAATTTATATAATAGTTTTTTTGAAACTTTTTTGATCAACTCTTACACTTTTTTGTTTAAAATTCCATGTACCCAACTAAGTTGATGCTTGTATTGATAATCCTCACATAAAATATTGTTAAGAGGAGTAATAAAGAGGTTTGGAATTGTAGTTTTTTATTACATAACATATATAAGGTATTGATATAAAATTTTCATTTCCCATAGGATTTGAAAACCTTTTTAGAAGCACAATAATCTAAAAAGATTCTACACAAACCCTAAAAACCCTGACTGTGTACAAAAAAATAATAAAAATTGAAGTAAAATATTGAATAGAGGGTTAATTAAAGCAATATAGTACATGGAAATGTTGTGGTAGAATAAAATAGTCCTTTAAAAATCATTACAATCATTTTAAACCCCTTATGGGGTTTACAATCCCAAGATAAGAGCTCTTGGGCCCGTAACAAACCCTACTAACCATGTTTCTAGGGTTTGAACAAAAATGGATATTACGAATAATTAAAATATATAGATGCCCTAAAAATTTGTCATTATATAGGTATAAGTGTTTTTTAATATATTTTGGACTTTATATTTTGGTTATTTATGTTTTCATACTATTAGAGGAGATTGTTTGCATGATAGACCTAGAGAGACCTAATAGGCCTAAACAAGGACCTATTCGGAGTTTGAAAAGTTATTAAATATTTGAATTGAGACCTAAAACTTTTTAAATAGATATTTTGTGATAAATTTTATCTAAAACACTAACTATTATTTCATATCTCATTTGTATAAATATGTACATGGAATATTAGCTAAAAATAAAGGCTACTAACTATGTTTTAAGGTATGTAGAGTTGGGTTTGGTAGTGAGATGATGATTTGAGAAGTGTACAAATTGAATGAGGGTTTGTAAAGGGTTTTAATGAGAATATTTATAGGTTTATTACTTCATAAATTAATCAAATTAATCTAAGAGCCATTACATGAAGAATGAACTAAAGAGCCATTATCAAGAAATCTAATGGTGAAACAAGACAAAGTGAGAGATAAAGATAAGTTTGAGTCAAGTGTTGTGTAATATCTACATCACATAGGGTCTACCAAGGTGGATGGTTTATAATTCAACAACACCCCATCCAAAATATTATGCCATGCATCCATAATCATGGATCCCCATATTATCTCTTCCATTATAGTATGTACAAAAAAAAAACCAAATATACATCAGATCTCATATATATATATATAAAACCATTTATCTATTTATAAATGCATAAAAAGTAATATAAATAGTGATCTATGTCAACTAGGGGTGCTTTTCGAGGACTAATAATAGATATCTCTATAGGAACCCATACACCTCCTCTCCCTCTTAGATCTCTATCATGTCATGCCAAATAAATAATCACTACTACAAGAGCCACTGGATACGGTAGGCCTAACTACCTATGTACATGATCTAATAGTTTTGGCTTCACCCATGAAGCATAATGGCCTATGATATAAACACACAGAAAACTAGTATTAATAGTATCCCAAGTCAGCCATAAAGTAGTAATATTAGTGTAAGGATTTCATACTATTTACCCTCATGTCATAGTCTATAAAGTAATGACATGGGGAATGGCATGCACTTCATGATCCTACCTCCATTATACCACCTAAGTTAACCTATCATTGTGTACATGGGGTAACCCAATCTATTGATACATAGGGAAACTTTCATAAATATAATCACTTAAAAAAATGATGGGGCCATCATCATGTATCCCTAGGTTAGCCTACCATACATATCATGCATGAGATACACCCAAATCATACAATACACCTTGATCTAGGATGTATTGTCATAGGGATACTACATACAATGATACCTTGCCATATAAATTATAATATGACACACATGTTGTCACAATCCCTATCAAAACCTTTTGGATATCCAAAATGGTTAAGATATACATATCAAACAAGCTAACCTAAAACCCATGATAGATCCTCTCTAAGCTTGTTATGATGGGATAGAGATCACTTCTCATAATTAATTTTTAGTGCATCACTTATGATAGGAGTCCTAAAAATGGTAAGTCTAAGCAAGGCACAAACATCCTCCAAAGTGATGCCCACCACTATGGTATCTCCGTCCACTTCTCATTATAAATTGTTGGTTAGTCACTCTAATGCTCCTAATAACATGATGATCAGATCAACACTAAGTGGGATCCTCCTTATCTCCATGATACCTAAAAATTTGAAGGAAATGAATTAAGCTTGATCCACTCTAGTAAGTTTGTTATCCATTATTCATTAGCTAGGTGCCAAAATCTTTGTCACCTATATATAATATCAAAAAATAGAGAATCTACTAGATATCAATGTAATACTAATAAAATACATTCTTAAAAATTATTAAAATATTAGAAATTAACTACTTCATCAACATATTTTTCATTTTTCCTACATAGATATGCTTTTGATACCAAATCAACCTTATCACCTCTTTTCCATACTAAGTCAACCTATTACTACATAGCCAGTTTACTCTTAAAGACACAATCTGAATTTTGATACTAAATCAGCCCTTTACCTTAATTTACATACTATATCAACCCTTTGACATGTAATCAACCTCATTTAATATATTTTATCAGCCACCTATTGCATATTATATCGACCATATCTATTTTTATAACTAGATCAGACCTTGATTATGTAGTCAGCCACCCATAATAATACTATGTCATCCCTCTGATATTTTTGCAGTCAGCTACCTTAAATTCTCTCAACTTTTCCAATTGAGTCAGTTGGGATGACTCTATTCATAATTTTTAGTGAATTTTTAACCATTTACTATAAAATCCTTAAGGCATTTATTAGTCTAATTCTATCTTGCCTAGTATCCTATTTTACCCTAGTTTACCTAAACACTTCCTAAGGTCATTTTTAGTATCTACATTTTGCCTAATATATATTCTTATTTACTTACCTTTATTTTTAATAAAATTACCAAATAAACTTTGAAATTAATGCACCAATTACTTGAGATACACTAGTTTCAGCCATTAGGCATCCTCCATGTTGAAATTATCATCTCCTCACCATGATCTCTCTCAGGGCTTAACTGGGTCTCTCAAAGAAATATTTTCTCAAAATATAAAAAATAAAACATTAATTAATGTTCACCCTATTTATATTTACTATTCATAACTATTTACCTATCAATTATTTACTACTAGATTCTATTTTTTCCCATAACTTTATTTCTACTAACTCTTTTTTTGAACTAAAATATGTTCTAAAATATTGATGTCATAGAGAAATTTAACACATATTACATTTATATTCTACTAAATTAGATCAATGTTATGTTATGCTATGTTATTTTTTTGAAGTACCATCCTGTATTATAATTGTGTGACATATGATGTTCTTCGAGTGAGGTATATGTATACACACAATATTTTTAAAATTTAATAATTACTAATTATTTCTCTCCTACAAGAACCCACAGAGTCTCAATCTCTCTTAATGCATGCCTTAAAGGGTTCACTAGGAAAGGTGTGGGTAGACCATTGGTACTTATCACTATTATTGTTATTGATACCACCACTTGAAACCAACACAAACCTCTCTTATACATTTCCTTAAGATTTGACACCTTCCTTATGCACTCCTTGAAGAAATTCATCATCTAAAACAACCCCTACCCAAGCCAAAATCTCTTTTTTAATTTACCAAACAAAGTAACATGGGTTGACCTTGTTCT
The DNA here is from genome assembly GCA_037957365.1 of Torreya grandis. NCBI lineage: Eukaryota > Viridiplantae > Streptophyta > Pinopsida > Cupressales > Taxaceae > Torreya > Torreya grandis. The sequence continues at coordinate 72,745 of JARHVA010000369.1, forward strand.
TAAAAATAATCACATTACGGGACTAGGTCAACCCCAACCCACTAGTTTGGGACCTAACTACTATATTTATTAAATAATAGGGTTAACCGGGCCAACTCTACCACCTAGAACTTTTCAAGGTTTAGGGTTAGATCCAGATATATAAATACATCCTTTTCACTATTTACATTAGATATATAGAGATAATAATTTATTTATTCATATGATTATCCATAATTCTACTCAAGGATCCATTACTTAAGGTTTCATAATTCCTTTAGAGAGAAGAATATTGTCTTGTGGGAGAAGTCTTTTGGATGCATAGGAGAAGTCATGTAGCCTAGACCTAACCTATCTTTATTATCCTTAAAAACTATAAAAATGTCTTTAAAGTAACCATTAGCCAAGGGAGAGATTGAGTCTTGACAGGTTCATCTTCAAGATTAGTATTCATAGCTCTTACTCATATTTATTAAGTAGATAGATTTGTATGTGTTGGCTTATGAATGTGTTTCTCTCTCCATGCATTAGGATTAACTCTACATTAAATTTATAGATTTATTCTTTGTATGTTTAATTTTTATGTTTATTATCCCCATTTTTTGCCACATGATTTGGTGATCACTAGATTATATTTACTTTACGTTGTCAATTACTTTGATAAGAAAACATATGAACTAACTAGTGTTATTATGTGGTATTTATTGAGTAGAGGCTGTGGAACCCTCTCTAATGATATTATGTGTTAAAATTCCCTTTCGTTAGGTCTAGTAGATCCATATTGTTCATGACCCAAATTTTCTAAATGTACTAACAAGTAGAAAGGGTAGTGTGATTTATCTTATCTAAGCTAGGATTAATTTTTAGATCATATTCAATTTCCCTTATATAAATAAGGTGTGTGTGAAATTGTGTAACAGTGCATCATTTTTTGGTATTATAGCTTAGGTAAAGTTCTTGAGGAATGTTTAAAATAAAGATATAAGTTTGTGTGAATATAGGTAGTAGTAAGAAGTCAAAAAAGGTTAATTAAGGAAAGAAGATTAATGGAGGCTCTTGAAAACCTTGAAGAAGAAAGAGAGTGTAGTGGAAAAGTGGGATCCCTACATCCATTTATGCTTGAAAATTAAATAATATGGATTAGATAAAAGCTAATAGAGAAGGTCTAAGGTGAATAAAGACAAAAAATAACCAAAATACTAGGTTTAGAGAAAAAGACAACCTAGGTGAGGTATATATCAATTTGAGAAATATTTTCTAGGGAAGAAGAAGAAAATTAGGGAATAAAGAGAAAGAGAGAGAGAATAAGGTGAGCACATTGATGCTTAGAGGAAACAAGAAGACGTTGATAAAATACATGGATAGAAAAATAAAGGAATTACTAGAAGGAAAATGACATGGGAATATGGAAGAGGATATCAAGAAGGAGGAGTTAGATATGGAAAAAGAGAAATGTAAGCTAAAGGAAAGGTTTAGTTTTATGATGGATCTTATATAAGAGGAATAAAACCAAAGGTTGTGTTTAGAAAATAAAAATAAAATTAAAATGGCCTATAGAGCTATTGATTACAAGGAGGACAAGATATAGAATTGCCTTGGTTAAATAAGAAAAAAAATTTAAAAAAACCATAGAGGCATGAATAAAGGATTTGAAGGCATTAAAAGCTATGAGAATGATTCCTTGGAGGTAGATCAAACAATATTAATTTTTGAACCAAATAGAGGACTAATGCTTGATAAAGAAAAGGTGGATAAAAGACAATATAAAAATCTTATAGGAGACTTAATAATCTTTGTCAAGCATGAAGGAAATATGAAAATCATAGAGGAATTAAGACGTGAAAATGAGCCTCAAAATTTTCAATCTAATTATCTATATGAGTGTGTGATTGTAAGTGAAAAATATGAAGGTGAACAAGCACACGAAGATGCCATAAAGGAGAAAGAGGTAGGATTATGTCTTGAAGATGAAGACAAAGAAGAAAAAGTGATGGACCTCAGATAAAATAAGTAGAAGGAAAAAAAAAGGAAATTTTCAAGACTCTCTAAGATGGATTAGATGGCAATCAGGAAGACAACCTCATATTAGGTCCAATAGAGATCAAAAATAGTTTGAAAGGTGAATAAAAACATGTTTCAATAGAAATAAGTACATTGTTTTAGAAGAATATAAAAGAGGAGAACTTATAGGCATTGAAGGAGAATAAATTTGAATGAAAATAGTGCATACCAAGAAAGGGCATGATCTTCATTTTGATGGTAAAACAAGGGGTGTTCAAACTATCAATATTTTACATCTACAAGGGAGAAAAAGGTAAGAGAAAGATGGAAGACTAGTATAAAACATCAATGGAGATAGATAAGAGTATACTCAAGGAAAAATCAGGTGAATGATAAAAAGAAGAGACCATGATTAGGTTATTATCCATGAAAGGAAGGAAGTTTGGAGAAAAAGACAAAAATATGAAGTTTTTAAAATCAGGTCAGTATATAACAAGTTTTGAATAATATGGAGGTATAGTGATCCTTTCAATAATCATATTTGAATTTAAGGGAGATTTTAAGATACATAAGGGATAATAAGATTAATTTATAAATGAGGAGAAGGATAAATGAAACTTGGAACAAGAAAACAAATTTCTAGAATGGACTATGCAACCTAAATTTTTCATTTTAATATGTTATAACAATGGTGGTTATGTATGTATGGATCATGAAGACAAAGAATACCATAATTAAATTAACATAAGAGATATAATAATGTCATATCAATTCAACCTAGATAGAGAGTGGAGTAATAAATACTTTCAAGGTTTCATGAGGTATGGCACCAAAGCTAAGACAATGATGGCCAAAGAGCAAAGTTTAGTTGATCTTCATTCCATTACAACCATGTTAGATTCGATTCCACAAAAATTTAGGTTAAGTGATCATTTTTAAGTAAGATATTGCCATATATTTTACCATTTAATCACCATGAAAAACAAGTGGTTTATGAGTAATAGATAATTTAAAGTGATGTTTTTTCAAAGTAGTTGGGAAAATGATTAGTTAAAGTAAGCAAAAAGTTTTTGAAGTCATTTTCAATCACTGGGAAAGAATATCATGTGTGTAGGTCCTAAAATTTTATGAAGAATGTTATAATGAAATATGAAAGTTCTTAACATGGTGCCAATGCCAAAAAATATTGTGATAGTGAAAAATACATGGAAACTTGGTTTAGAATAGGTATTCAATGAGACATTAAGGCATGAACAAAGGGAAATGGAGGAAACATCCATGGTATATGATAGTAATATAAGTTTTAAATATGTATAGATAAGAAAATAAGACAAGATAAATCAAGTGTATGATAAGTTTGACTTGAAAGGGTTAATAAAAAAGTTGAAGAAGAAACATGCACATAGAGAACCAAGGAAACATCAAGAAGGTAAATAAACACAAAATTGAACAAGAGTATACAAAGATGAAAAAGAGATGGAAGTCAAAATATGGGACATATAAAATATTTTAGTCCAAAAACAATCACTTGAAGTCAAATAAAAATAAGGTTTTAAGGTATTCATGAATTAAGAAATTGGAAGTTGTCTATGGATTACTCTTATATAAATAATGGTCCATTAATAATAATAAGACGTCATATTTGAGTAGGAGCAGCCAAAATTCAAAAGATACTTTTGAATTTTTATAGGTCAAAGGGAGACAAAGAAACCTATTAATAAACTCAAATAAGAATTAAGGAGCTATGTGACAAAATAGGGGTAGAACAAGTTAGATAAGGAAAACTTGAATGCAACATTGTTTGAGGATGTTCATAGGAACAAAATTATTGAATATGACATGAAGTCAAGAGAGGTCTTAAATAATACAATGATATTTTGAGGTCAAGTAAGAATGAAGAGGGAGTAAGGAAAGTGGAAGATGAAAATAGACGTCTTGAAGTCCATTATGCCAATGGAAATTATGGGTACATAAAATAATGGATCAATGAAAAATAATGTAAAAAGGAGTGTGAGGAATAAATGGTTTTATTTAACGTTTTATTTTTCATGTGCAAATATAGCTTAAGAAGGTTTAAGAAGGATGATTGACATAAAGAAGGATGAAAATTATTGATATGAAGAAAATACTAAAAAAACCAATCCTTATCACTCCTAGGAAGACCATGGGATCTATGATTGCATAGATAAAAGATGAATAGTTATGAAAATAAAAAAGAGATACAAGGTAAAAGAAACCATGATAGAGATAAAAGCAATCATGAAGCAACATGAGTAGGAGCTCATGAACATTTTTTGTTCTTTGGGAGCCTAATGCAGGTGCATCATTATATATAAGTTATTATGTTTGTTTTTGGTTTTTAATATGTATTATAGTTCTTTATAAAATGTTAATATCTCATACTTTAGCTTCAAACATCAATTCTTTGTAATCTAATATTGTTTATGGAGTTTCTTGCCAAAAAGCAAATTTGAATTTTATAATAGTTTTTGAAGAATTCAAGGTTCCTAGGCTAGTTGTATGAATGGTAGAACATTTATGAAGGGTAATTATATTTAGAATTAGTGTAATAAATTTATCATTTTTTTATTTTTTATGTTAGCATAATTTCACTTTAGTTGATAAACTCTAACATAGGAAAAGGCCAAAGAAAGCATGTTGTTGATTCTTTTGAGGGTTGTTGAGAGATAATTACATATTTTGTACATGTAAAATAAAATTATAATATAATTAAAAAATCTAACACACACACACACACACACACACACACACACACACACACACACACACACACACACACACACACACACACACACACACACACACACACACACACACACACACACACACACACACACACACACTCACACACACACACACACACACACACACACACACACACACACACACACACACACACACACACACACACACACACACACACACACAAACACACACACACACAATATCTACCAAACCTAGAGGAGTCTTAGATGAGCATAAATGGAAGGAGGAACTCAATTATGAGGTTGATTTTTGGTAGTATGTGCAGGTTTTATAGGGATTAAACAATAATTATATTGTTTCAAGAAATTAATAATGGAATAATGACTATATTAATATATTTTTTGTATTAATATATGTGTTATCAAACTATGTTTTATGATTTTCTTATTTGATCTTGCAAGCATTTATATTTTGTAGAAGACAAGGTTGAATTTACACATTTTTAGGGTTTCTAACATGGAAATGAGGTGGTTTAGATAAATTTAAGACTCTTTAAATACCTAAAATGTGTTTTAAAATGTGTATATGTTATGGTCAGACCTTACTTAGGTATTTTATAGGATAAACCAATCAAAATATTAAATTTATGCATTTTTATATGTTTGTCGCCTTGTGACATGATAACCTAGGGTTTTAGGAGAAACATGGAAATAAAAGGAAAAAAATCATAAAAAAAACCTAAAAATATGTGTAAAGTATAACTATTATGTTTATAAGTCAATAAATGTTTTTTTAAGTGATTGGTTAAGTGGAACTAGGGGGAAATGACAAATATCAATATGTACGCCTATAAGTAGCCTAATTGAGAACTAGTAAGGGTGAACATTGTATTTTATTGTTTTTATAAGTTTAGTAAAGTTATTAAATTGGTTTATAACTATTTTTAAATTGTTTTAAAAAGCTATATGTCCTTTAAATGTCTCTAAAGGTATATTTTAACCCATAATCCTAAGATTTGCTAATTAGGCCTTGTAGCCTATAGGACAATTTTCAATGTATTTAAAGACTTGAATATAAGTTGAAGTTTTTGAGTATTATTAGTCATAAAATAGGATATAATAAAATTTTAAAATCATTGGTGTTTTTAAAATAAGTCATAGATCTAGAAAAAGGGAAGTCAAACACAAGGAGAGAGACTTAGTCAAGTAGGTCTAGAATATTATTTTATGCTTCTTGAATCAAACCAAGTAAATAAAAATTTGTCATTATAAATTTGGATTTGTATGAAATTTTAAAGGATTATACAACAATTAAAAATATAATTTAATTGATACATTGTGTTTACCCTTCAATTTTACTTAGAAGTATTATAAATTAGCCTAGTTGGAAACTTGTCAACTACAAGGTGTGGGTGAAATTATGTAACCCTTGCATCAATTTTTAGATGGTATAACATCATGATGTATAATTTAATGAATCTTAGTGAATATATTAACAAAATTATAAATATTATCACCTGGATCAATGTAAATATTTAATCCTCATTGACAAACTCTAGATCTTCTTTAGGTTTACCTAAACAATGTTTGAGCCAATCTTAGATGTATTTAAATCTATTAATAAACTAAGTAGGTATAATAATTAAATTTTGATGTGTTTTACCTTATAAATTATGTCAAAACACACTAAGATAATTATTTTTTATTATTTGTCCCAAGGGTTACACAAATCAACTTAAAAGAATCTAAGTAATCTTCTCAAAATTTACCAGGGTTTATTCAAAACATAGGAACATTAAATAATTTAAAGGAATATTAATAGGGTTATTACCAATAGCAGGTATATTACCACAAATTCATGGATTTGTTACCTTTTTTTCATTTTCAACATCCAAGTCAACTTCACTATCAATTATTTATTATTTTTTTATATCATTTTTTAGACCATGGATGATGTCCTTAATTCTATTTCTAGGTTGATTGACCATTGGAAAGATTAGTAAGTTAATCTAAATTTTTAAAAAGAATCTTATCATAAATAATCCTAATTCTAGGTTGAGGATTAGATACCAATATTTTCTCTCTTTTTCATTTAATGAGATAGTTTCACTATTAAAATATAATGAAGATTTTGAAGTCCAAATAAAACATATATATATATATATATATATATATATATATATATATATATGTATGTATATGTATATATATATATGTAAATATATATATATATATATATGTATATATATATACATGTATATATATATTTATATATATATATATATATACAGATATATATATATATATATGTATGTATGTATGTATGTATATATATATGTATATATATGTATATGTATATATATGTATATGTATATATATGTATATGTATGTATGTAATATATATATATATATATATATATATATACATACATACATATATACATACACACACACACACATATACATATATATATGTGTGTGTGTGTGTAGACACACCCACCCACACACACACACACACACACACACACACAGATATTTATACATATAAAATGTTTCATCTTATTTATAATTTATAACCTTAAGGATATGAAAAATATCATTAGGTTTTTGATACCAAGAAAAGTGTAAAATATTAGAAGTTATTTCAACTTGGTAATCTAAAATATCAATCCCAAGTTGGATAATAGGAGAAAAACATGTAATGGTCATGGGGAAAATTTCAAGTTAACGAATCAACCAATTTGCCTATCATGAAATTCAAGTTGTAATCACACTATTTTAATCATAAGGGACATATGGGTGAATAATTGGTATTAAGTATCTTTCAATTGATTTTAATATTAAGGGAATATATCAGCTTAATAAAATAGTAAATCACACTTCATTATTTATGTAATCAATTTAATCATTGCAATATATATATATATATATATATATATATATATATATATATATATATATATATATATATATCCCAAATCGAATCTAAAGATATGATCTAAATTAAAAAACATAGTATATCCTATTAAAGAAGAAATATATTGAAGGAAATAACTTTAACTAATATTTATATGTTCAAATTATTAATATAAATATTCTATAATCAGTCTTTCCAATGCTATAGTAAACTAAAATATACATAAAGAAAAGTAATAAAAGAAACCAAATGAAAGATAGAATAAACTAACATGAAAATCAAATAGGTAAGTGATAACTAAAATAAAATTAGAGTAATGGGATAAAATAGTTAAATATTAAAAAAATCATTCACCTAATAAATAAATTAGAAGCCAGGGTAATTCTAAAGTTGAACTAAACAAAGATAATATTTAATCTAAGAGTTAAAGTTAGAATTAGAAGTTAATCCAGACTAAATATTTGAGAAATAAATATAATTAAATACTAATTATAATATTAAATCAAAGGATAACAAGCATAAATATAGAGAAAATTAATTTAAGACTAATAAAACTAAACTAGAATTTAATTAAGAGAGAAGGAAAATAGAAAACTAAACTAAACTAACTAAAGTGAACAAAATAATGACACTTAAGAGGGATTAGACTAAAAAATTATATAAATAATATAAATTTATTAATAAAATTGTATCATTTAAACTATTTACAATTAAATATTAAAACCATTAGTCACTTTACAATTGATAGTCCACCAATCTATAGTCAAATATGATGTATTAATCATTATTATAACAAAGTAAAATTATTTATGCACATATTATTGCATATATACAATCATAAAATGAATTAATATATAAAATTTTACATAATAAATTATAAATAAACAATAAACATTGATATATGTATGTTATTGAAACAATTTACTTCACTATCAGAGGTGTTGTTTGGTTTATCTACAAGTGATGAGCAATCTTAGAAATGTTTGATGGAAATAAATGTAGTATTATATATTTGAAATCAAAGAGATATTTTACATATGTATCCCCCCCCCCCACCTTTTGTTATGTACTTAAAATCTCGTTATAAAGCTTATTCATTAGGGTATTTGGGTTTTAAATTACAACAAACACTTAGTTATAAAGTTATTCAAATTTTAAAATAAAGTTACATAATTTATAAATTATTTATAACTCCTAAATTTTATAATTTTAACTCTAATAATAAATTTCATAAGAATCAAGGATAAAATTAAAATATATACCAACATAAACATATCTAATGGGTGGGGCCCCTTCTAACTTGTTTCACAAAGAAATTAACAAATCACTAAAATGTTTCCATATAACTAAATGATCAATAAAACCATGTCTAAATATTAAAAAATATTAAAAAATAATCAAAATATATAAAATAACCATTGAAACATTTTTACATGCATATCACCATATTATCAAAATGGTAAAATGTTTAACTAAAAATATCCTCACAAAATTACTATTGAATAAAGTATAATAAAATCCCCACTATCAAGTTACGTATACAAACTAAAAGTTAATAAAATGAAGAACATAATAATTGTCTCAAAATAATACCAAATTGTGTAACAATAAAATACCAAATTAGAACTATAAGAGGATCACAAAATCACTTATGTTCATTGTTATAATTAATATCTTATCAAAGAAAATAAATTAGTGGATCCCATTTATCTATTTTATACTCACTATAATCAAGAGGTAAACCATGCAACTCATCTAAATTAGTGCCACCATAATCATCATCCACCTCAATCTTTACATTTTTCATCATTCAAGTGACTACATGCTGTGACAAAGGACAACTAATGAATTTTATCCTAGTTGAGGCAAAGTTATCATGAACAAAAGAAAAAGGATTATAAACAAAAAAAAATAGTATGTAATTAATATTGGGGTTAATGTATAGGAATATTTTATAATGGAAAAAAATAGGATCTGCATTAGGCAAATTATTATGAGTTTTATGCATTTGTTGAAAAGAGTCACTCGGTATACCTCATCAAAATGGAAGATATCACCAACAAGATCATCTTTGGTCTCTAATAAAAAAATATTAAATCACATGGTTAATTATTTAGGTGGAATATTATCTTATAAATTCCATAAATTTGAATTTTTTGTATCGATGTGTAAAGAAACCCCGATCCAACGATGAAAATGATGGTAAAATGCATTAACAACCCTAACACAAAGAGGTATATCTTGATGACTAACTTAGGAAGGATTTATAATGTTATGATTCATTCTTCCCCTACCCCATACATTTCTATCTGATCCTTTTAATATCTCACTCTAACCCAACATTCATCTATTTTAAATAAATTCAAATAAATACACATAATACTTTAAATATTTCAATTCAACATAAAATTGTGAGAAAAATAATTCACATCAAGATCAATATTAAATCATGCATGTAGTTTAGTTAAAATATAATAATCTGATATCTGTGATTACTAAACAATATGCAATAAACTAAAGCTTTTCAAAGAAATAGGCTCTCATGAACCTTGTTGTTTACTATTGATAAGGCCAAATCTCCTTCAAGTTACATTTATAAACATGAATAAATTATAAATTCCAATCTTCTAAAATAAACATTAGTTAATAATGAAATAGAAAAAAATGTATAATTTGGGAAGATAAAAATAGATTTGAGTGTTCAAAATTAGGCATTTTAATCAAGCATATAATTAAATACAACTTTTTTAACTACATATTGCTTTTAAACCTTATAACTTTAAACATTATCATTTCATTAAAATTTGAGTACAACATGAAATGATTTCCACTTCAATAATCATTCTCAAACAAAAACTACATTCAAACATTAAACCAACTTAACTCAACAACCCATATCAAATATTACTTGCATTATATATATTTACTTTGATGTCTAAAAATAAAATATGTTCAAAAAATAATCTAAGAATAATATGAAAACCCTATGTTTTCAAATGCAATATGGATAGCCAAAATCCTAGAAAAATTTTAAATTATAAAATAAGAATTCATCACTTATTCTTTCCATAACATGTTAATTCACTTCTTTTACAAACTTACACCTTGTGAAATTACCAAAATATTATGCATGCAACTAATCAACCCAAAAAATAATGAAATAAAAGCCAAAAAATTATGAAAAAAAATCAATATTGTAACCTTCAATTATTCAAATATATTTTTAATCTTTATTTGAACACTGTAAACATAATTATTTTCCCATACATGCATGTAACAACATAAACTAGAAAAATGTCTCAAAAAATGAAGTTTCATTGATCTTCAAATGAAATGAAAATGTTGTAATCATAAAATACTCTTTTTCTTCCCACTCAACATGAATACCAAAACTTCACATTTACCAACAAGCAACATAATTTTCAAAAAACCTCAAACTATATGAAATGATATTTTTATCAAACAATTTTTTTTTATTCACACTTAGAAACTCAAAAATAACAAAATATTGTATTTTTAAAAAGAACTAGATATCCTCCTTCTCAACCACTAAACCTTATGAATAGGTTTCAGATTTATATCATGTAATTTGAACCTATAAATAAAATAAACACCAAACATTTGTATATGATATTATTTCTGTAATCAATGATAGTTTTTACTATATGTATTACCTAAAATATTTATACATGAAAATTAGAATGGAATTAAAAATAATAATAATAATTTACCATTGATCAAGAAAATTTATTCAATATCAAAATAAGCCAATACAATGAAATTAAAGGCCATACCTGTCATTGAATTCTAGCAACCAAACACCAAATTCCATAAGCTTAAGACAACAAATTTATTCATTTACAAAAACTAAATTTGTAGAGGTTAAGTTTTTCTCAAAGTTTGTTTTCACAAAATATAAGGTATGTAACTACCTATGTTATGTTGGATTCCCTTCCAATGTTTACATTGAATAAAACAAACATGGTATGTCCTCCTGGTTAGAGGGCTGAGAAGTATTAGCTACAATAATCATCATCAATTAAAAATTGATACAACTTGTATAAAGTAACACCTCTACAAATTAAAAATCAAAATAAAAACCTATAACTTCATTCCACTTTCATATATGTTAATTTCCAAATTAATCTTTGTTCAAAATAATATAAGTATGTGTGCATGAATTCCAATAGTTATCATATCGACCATCAAATCATAGAATGCCTTATATTTATATTCATGACATTCAAGTTAATATTAACTCAAACACCAAAAAAATCAACTAAACTACTTAATTCCATGTTAATTAATTAACTAAAAAGTGTTATTATATATGCCAAATTTAATCAAATAGTCTCTATGATGACCATGTCACATTCAAAAACCAACAATGTAAACCTTAGCCAAAATGTGAACCATGTCATTTGTACCATGTTGTATAAATAAGCAATAAATATATATTAATTGAAAGATTACGGATATGAATTTTCAAACCAAGGCCAATGAGGATTCATACCTATACCATTATAAACTAGTGACCATGACATTCAACCAAAAATTTGAAGTCAAAAAGATAAACCTATAATTATTTGTAAAATAGATATGGGAAAATGATAGAATTTAATTTTTAAAGTCATATCAAGTGTCAATTATTAGGTTTAAAGTTTAGAGTTATGATATTATAATAAATGAACATTATAAAACCAATCACAACCTAAACCAAGATAAACAAAAATCCAATACCAATAATCGATAAATGACATTAATCAATCCTAAATCTTATACTATCAAATAATATCATTATCATTGAATAAGCATCACCATTTTTGAGATACTTATGAATTTTTGTGACTGATCCCAAACATCAATTTTAACTCTACTGCTATAGAGATAAAAATCAATTACAACAAAATGATCAAAACGCTATAAATTATATAACTCACTTGAATGATAATCATGAATGTTTGTCTAAAATAAATTATCACAGTCATACATCAAATTTAATCATATTTACACAATAAATTATCATTAAATATTTTTAAAAATAAGTTTCCCCTTTGCTAATTAAATTTTAAGTGTTATGGTGTAAGCCATCACATTATATAAACTATACCATTTACATTTTTTGAAGTGGGGTATAATTTTTTTTCATAACAAGCATAAAAACTCTAGCTACCCATTTCCTAGTGCACCATTTAATGTGTGCACTTGGGGAGATTGATGCTCGATAAGTCACTATAATAGAAAGCATCAGTAATTTATAAAGTGAAAAATATTATTTGTATACACATATTTTAAACCATAGGATAATGAAATGCATGAATTTATTTGGATTATTGATATAATTTTGGATCTATTTGAGGAATCTAATATACATGAAATTTTGATGCCAAATGGGTAGCTAGTTACCCACATGTATATCATTATTCAATTTGTTCCTTTCATTTTGAGTTTTAAACAAAGGACATCACATAAAAATCAAGGAATCATTAATGATGTGATTGAGTTGGTCACTTATGAAAATGAAAAGGTCAAACTATCCAATAAATTTAAAGAGGTATTACATGGTTTAGTTATAAATCATAAGGTATTACTGAGAATATCTAAAGTGCTCTTCAAATCACCAATTTTTCACCTAGATGTAATGGATAAACAATTTTCAGATATGGTAATTGTTCTACAAAGTCAACATGCAATTTTAACTTATATTCCAAGTAGCTCAATACTCTCATGACTTCTGAAGCACAAATTAAATCATAATTATATTTATATTATAATAGTATAATTATAAGTAAAAGTGGTAGTTTAATTTTAGATGTATAACTATTGATTAATTCCATGTAATCTATTCTTATCATGGTGGTGTTATATTATGAATATTTATACTTTGCAAATTATCCTCCAAAGGGAGGAATATTTTTTAATATCAATACAAGCTTCTTAATTGTAAATATAATGATATTACATTTTTATTCTCTTTCTCAAGTAGTATGAATGAGTGAATTATTTCAATTAAGCTAACAAAATTTTGAAATTTATATATGTTGTTAATTTTTAGAAGTTATATTGAGTGAATTTTTATTATTTTCTATTCTTTATACAAGGATCCCAATTTAATTATGGTTTGTTATTTAATGTGTATGAAAATAATTTTTATAAATCAAATAATTTCTAGGTCAATGTTATAGGATTTACTTGTAAATATTTTCCCTTAGATTCTTCATTGTGTCTATTTTTCTTTGAGTGTGTCAAAATAGGGTATACATTATTTTCATTGCATTCTTAATATCACTACATTGGTCAACTTAAAATATTTAATTCTTTTTGAAATAAGATAGACTAATTTTCTACCCTACCCTACCTTACTTTTTCATTTTTTTGATCATGTCTAAATCACCTTAGGATCATTCATATATGAATAAATCCATATTAGGTATAGAAATAATTAGTTCGCCATAAAATATATATTGATCTCTCATAAGTCCTTAGGTGATAAATAGCTATCTTTCTCAAATTGTTATTCCACCATAACTACATAAAAGATTCAACACCTGTAACTTGAGCCTTACAGTGTGCAACCACCGATCCTAAAATTAGAGTTTTCTATAAAAAATAAATTTTTAAAGTTCGTATACAAAACATGCATCAACACACTCCCTAATTAAATCGTAGAGAGTGTGGAAGGAAAATTGTTATAGTATTTTATATATGTATTCTTTGGCTATCACTAGGTAAATATTACACCAAACAACAACCCCAAAACCACATTTTTGATAGAATGTGGGTCATTTATATATACAATATTTTGTTTAGATTGAAGAATACACCAATGGAATTTATATTCATCATGGTAAATATATTTAGGGAATTTATCCATTAATGTTTTGAGGTATATTTATGTTATTGGGTAGTATATATATTATTAATAGATCATGTAAGAATTAAGGCTATTATTAGAATGGTGTAGAGAATTGATCATCTCATGGAGCTTAAGATATTTTCCTTCCCAACTCCATCTATATCACTACAAGGACATATTAATTTTAGGGATGAAATAAAATCATAAATCTACCAACCTAAGACACAAAAAGTGGTAAGGAAAATATTAGGATACATAGGTTATCACCATATTTTGATTCATAACTAAAAATAAATAAACTCTGATAGAAGAATTATTGAAGATAAAGAATAATCAAGGAATCCAATGGACACCATAGTGTCAGGAAGCACTTGATAAATTGAAAAAAAAAGATAGTTCATGGAATGATATCAATTTTTCTACATTAAATGATACCATTATATATACATGTTGATGCATGATGAATATACATAGGGGTATTATTATTATTATCACATCCATGTGGTAATATCGATCACCATATTTCATTTGAAAGCCAAAAATTACTAAATGTAAAAAAAATACTCAATTTAAGAAAGGAAGGCATTAAAAATGGCATAAGTGGTTTAAAAATTTGGCATTATCTACTTTTTAAAACATTCATACTCTTCATTGACCACAATCCATTAAATAATTTAATAAATAGTCCTATAATATATGGGAGGATATGTCATTCGATGATGATCTTCTAAGTGTTTAATTTTAAAATACAGTGAAACCTAGTTATATAAATAATGGACCAAACAATTTGTTAATAATTACCACTAAATAAAATATTGGGACAATCAAGGATGAGTTTCCTAAATAACATTTATTTTTAACAGAGTAATTTTGAAATGATCTAACAAACATTGTTAAATTTCTAGAAATAAAACAATTTTAATAAAGATAAGGAAAAATAGAAAGAAAATATTAATATTAAAATATTTTCTATTTAAAATTATAGAGGGAGCCTTATACAAGAAGGAAATATATGAGGTTTTGTGGAGATTATAATTACGACATGAGAGATAATACATTATTAGGGAGGCACATGATAGAATAGTAGGAAACCATAATTTAAGAGAACACACTACTAAGAAAATAATTATACTTGGGATATGGTGGCCAATTATGTATAAATACACATGCAGACATGTAAAAAAATGATATATGCTAAATGGTAGAGAAACCCAATGCATAGGATGAAATGCCACTTCAACTAGAATTAACACTAGATTCAATTTAAAAAGTCTCATTTAATTTATTGGACCAATTAAATTGGAAATATGAGTAATCAATACATGATTCATAATAACAAACACAAAGTACCTAATAATATTTGTGGAAGTGATGCCTACAAAGGACTATATAGTGAAGATCCCCTCCAAATTTTTGTATGAAAACATCATTAAATTTTTTTATGCCCACGTAGTATTACAAGTGGTCAAAGGAAACATTTTACAAGTAAAATATAATAGAGTTACTAAAATGCTTATTGATAAAAACATAATCACAACACTCCCTATCAACTAAAAGAAAACAAAATAGTAGAAGAATTCAAAAAAAATAAAGTTTTTTACCAAGGTATATACTTCATAGGTGGAAAGATTGGGATTTCAAAATATTAGAGGTTATTTTGGCTTACTGCATGACCTACAAATGGCTGACAAAATACTATCCATTTCAATTAGTATATAAATTGGAAGCCACAATTCCCATGGATTACATTTTACCAAGCCAAAATTATGAGTTATATTTATGATGAGAAAAAAACTTGTTAAAAGAAAAAATCATGGAATTGGAAAATATAGATGGATAAATATTCATAGATGCATATAATTAAATTCAAGTGAAAAGAAGACACAAAGATTCACATGATACGAACATGAATATAAATAAACTTAGGATACATGAAAAAATATAACTACTAGACTGTATGTATAAAAATTTAGGAAATTTAAAAATAAGATGGATAAAACCTTGTGCAATCAAAGAAAATCTAGACTTTAAATCAAAAATATTAAGAACACTCTTAGGAATGTTGAAAAACGGTACGAAAATGTCACACAATTTAAATTGTACACTATATTAGCATGGTGAAATGTGGAAAAAAATTTAAAATTTAAATTTAAATAATAAATAATAAAATTTAGGATTAATGAAGAAATAATAGTCATAACTTAAAAAAACAAAAAAATAGAAAAAATGGAAAAAATATAAAAATAGGATTAAAAAGTTTTGAAACAAAAATAAAAATTAGAAATAAAAATAATCTAAAGCCAAAAATTAATAGGAGATAAAGTATCATTATTTTTTATTTGATAAGGTGAATGTTAGGTTTTATAGGGACTTGAAACCACAAGTTTAAACAATAAGTACATCTAAGTAAAAAGGAACAAAACAAGATTAGGCCAAGTGGGCCAACCAAATACTAAACTTCCATAGACTTTCAAAAATAAAAATAACAAAAACAAAACATGACTCAAAAACTATGACACCTACTAAATATCTTCAGAGGGCACATTGGAGCCATCTTTCTTCCTAGCAGGGGTTGAATCTTTCTGTTGTCACTAACTTTATGCTTTATACTACTATATTTTCCTCTGGTTCAGATGTTAGGGCATTATTATTATTATTATTATTATTATTATTATTATTATTATTATTATTATTATTATTATTATTATTATCTATTTTTAAGTCCCCTTTTCATTATAAGTTCTTATCTTCTCTTTCTTTTTTATGCTTATAGGGGAATTCAATGGGGTGATAGTTATTATTTCCTTGCTTTTTTAATTGGGGGTGTCCTCTAACCTATGAAAAATACCTTTGGTCATCTTAGGATTTATCCAACCTTCCCTTAGCCTTTATGACTCCAATTTTATGGTATTATATTATTCCATTAGAGGGACCAATTATTGTCCCATGTTTTATAGATTATCATGTAAGTCCAATAGTTTTTGATTGATTCTTTCAAGGAGGTCCTCCAATTCATTTCCTTCATCTCACCTCCTAAATCCTACCACCTTCATATAATAAATTTCAAATTTACTATTTTTTATACCCTGTGGGACATCTAGACTTATGCTTACCTTCTCAATTTTCTTCTCTTGTGAAGGAGAGTCATGGGTCTTTTTTTTCCCCTTCTTATTGATAATTCAAGGAAGGGGAGGGGAAAACATGTAGGGGGAAGTTGAATTTGGATCTTAATCCCATTATTTATCAAAGCTATCTAAAGTCTCCCCCAAAAAATTTTAGTTAATAATTTCACTTGGATTATTTGAATGCCTCTCAGCAGTTTCCATTTTTTTAGGAAGATTAACCCTTAGTGTATCAGGCTAAAGGAGGGTTTTTTCTATAAATGTCAAGATGGAAGATTAAATGGATATGATCAAGTAGTAAACAAGGATAATATAGTGTCCCTTGAAATGTTTTAGTAACATGAAGTAATGGTAAAAGGTATGTGTGAATTTTCCCTCTAAAGTTAAATATTTCATTACCTAGAGATAGAAGTCTGACAAACATCTTGGAAGATTAGCCCTACAGTACCTTATTATTAGTTTGGAAGGCCAAGTACATTTCATTAAAAATTTCATTATCTCTTATTTTCTCCTCTTGTCCTTGAAGGCTTTGGTTCCCTCATAAGACATACCTATGACTTTCCTAACCAGCTCCTCAATGATGTTGACTCTTGTGCCCCTGGTAGTGACTTATCTCTATATATACCCCATGGAAAAATATTCATCTAACATTTCATTGTGGTCTTCAATTAAAATCATAAATTTCATAATTCCCCATTTCTAATATTCTTTTAGACCTTTTAATTCAGTTGGAGTTTAGTGCATTAGATTGTCTCACACCTATCCTTATCACCTTTCATGACTATACTCTTATTTTAGCTTGGGTAGTGATAAATGTAAAGTGTGGAGTAGAGGTTTGAGTTTCTATAATTTTGTTTTTTCCAACTACTATATCTATTTTCATTTTTTGGATGACATATACCATCCCAACATTTTAAATGAATGTCATTATCATGACACTTAGTGTGGATTGATATTGGCTTAGGTTTTATCTCCATTCACACCTGTATCTTCAACCCTTGGTTGAATTTTTAAATCATAAATAATAAGGGTATAGATGCCAAGGGGGATCATTATTACTACTAAGACTCAAATATATATATATATATATATTAGTAAAGAGGGGGCTTAAGTTGGTGAACAATGTTCTCTTAGGATAAAATTCAAGATATTTTTTTTCCACCCAAGAATAAATTAATGGATTGTTTAAAAAATGGATAAATAAGTTGAAAAAAAGTGGATGGTTGGTGGGAAACATAAAATATGGTCATAAATGTAACAAAATAATAAATAATGACATCAAGATAAGGATGAGAAGTAAATACGAAATGAAAAATCAAGAAGTGAATAGAACAAGAAAGACCCAAAATAGAAAGGAAGTTAGGTGGTGTTGGGGCCAACATCCCCATAATTTTAAAAATTGGGACACTTGAAATGTTTTCAAACCATGTCTTTAAAAACCATGATATCCTCCTAGATTTTTATAAAATTTGAAGATCATCCACTCTGATAAGGTAGCATATTTTTTTTGTAATTAAACTTTAATATGCCTAATATTTTTGATGGTTTCCCATATTTATGATAAATGAAAGTTCCATGGAGAAAACATTGGCATTTACCATGTAATAAATCTACCACTTAGCCCTATTCAGGGTTTTACTAGCCTTTGGTCTACAAAAATTAGATCTTGGAGTCACCTTCAACAAAACCCTAAGCTTGAAACCCTTTCATTTGAATTCAAAATTTGGTGGGATAAATTTGGTGGGAACGTTTGACCCACTTTAGACCTAAGTATAATTTGATATTAAGGCTTGGTCATGTTTATTTACATAACCAAACCTTAATACAAAATCATACCTAAGTCCTTGCATATTTTCATTTTAGTGCACTAGCTTATTCTAACCATGCTGAGAAATGGTTTTGCATTATCCCTTTTTTTCTTAATCGAGCCCTTGTTAATTAAATTATGCCCAAGTTTTAATCCTAAGACCCCTTCATGTTTATTAATGTAAATTAGACCTTATAGTTAAAACTTTTACCTAAGACTTTATTAATTTTGGATCCTAACTTGGTGTTTTCCCTTGATTGTAGAATCTAATGATCCTCACTTCATCATGGGATCCAATATAATGATGCAAGATGAACCCAAGATCTCAAGAATCCTTGTGAAGACTTAGCATAATGAACCTTAGTCTTAAATTTATAATTTTTATTAATATAATGAACTTAGGATTAATCATTTAATCTAGGTCTTTATATTATCCATGAGACTAACTCTAACTCCATACATGTTGTAGGATATAATGATCCTCACTTCATCATGGGATCCAATCTAATGGAGTGAGTTAAAGGTTGAGAAGTTAAAGTCATGATAAGGCACCACATGGTAATCAATTATTCCAAGCTTCATTGGCAGAGGGTCCCATCTATTAAATAGAGCCAATAACATGCGATTACTCAGATCACCATCCAATGGTCCTCACTTCTTGTGATCTAATGGAGTATGTTTAATCCAAGATTTTAGGAAGCTATATAAGGAAACCATGTGGAAAATTCACATCTGACCATATTAACTTCATGGATTTAAAATTTAAACTCTCACTCACATCATTTGATGACTGTAAGGATGTCTATGACGTTAGCAATACCATCAAATTTAGCATAGTCTAAATTTTTTGCCTAGACAAAGGGGGCATATGTTAGATGTTTTAAAGGGGTTCAATTTAAATATTTTGACCAAGACTTAACATAAATTTATTTATCCAAATGTTCTTTATATTTATTAATATGCGATGCAATTGAGCCAAGAATATAACCTAAGTCTTAAACTTATAGCCCAGTCCTAACTTAAACTCTATGCACCTTGCAAAATCCTATTGCTCTCACTTAATCATAAAAACTTGATCTAATGGATCAATATCCTTGAGTATAACCTAAGAGACTTGATATCTCAACACGTGGAAGGAGCTTGAAGTTTAGAGCTTGATGGGTGTGATAATATTTTAGGTGGCACAAAAATGGAGATTGGTACTTGAAACAACTAATCAGGTGAAGGACATAGGATAATGATCAATGATTCATGCTAAATCTTTAGATTTTGATCCAACAAAGTGAAACCAAAGGCAAAATGTAAAGGCTAATAGCTAGTTGTCCTTGAGGCAATTATGAAAAATGCCATAAAGAGATGACAAATGGATGCCATATAGCATATATGTGAGAAAAAAAGTGATAAGACTTAGATTGTGTCCATATAGAAATGCAAAGGTATAAAGGCAACTCTTAATCATATATAACGACATGAACAAGACCAAGTTCAAATTAAACTACCACTAAAGGTCTAGGAAAACCTAAAACCTAGCATAAAGTAAGAAAATTGTGATCAATCAAGTCAAAGTCAAGCCAAAGCAATTACAAGTGTAAAGAAAGACAATATAGAGACTTTTGTGAAGTTGGTTCCAAACATTCTGAAATATTAGGAAGTAATGGTAGCAGGCAAGCAATAGTGGAGGGAGGAAGAAGAGCTTACTTATCTAGTGGCTACCTAGGAAGGGTTTTCAAGGACATAGAGTTAGATGATGTACCACTAAATAATGGGTATAAAAATTGGTTTAAACTCTTATTCACCATAGATTAGATGCATCCCATCACTTAGAATGAAGTAATAATTGAGGTAGTTGACACTAAGTATAAGGACCTCGTTGCTATGTAATTAGCTAGCCTTCATTGTGTAGCTACTAAACCTAAGGTACTCCATTATATCAATGTACTTACTCCACTTTTTATATACTATAGAATAGATGATGACTAGATTGTACATGATGGAACATTAAGAAAGATTACATGCATTCCCCTATAGCCTTTTAGATTACTACAAACTCCCATAGTCTCATGTAGATTTTCCCTCAATAAAGAATTAGACCATCCAAAATGACCTTGACACTATTGTCAGACCACAACTAAACTAGGGAAATCATGTGTTCAAAGACTACCAGGGAATAATTCCATTTGCCTAGTTTAGGGAAGGAATTAGGGTTATAATAACCTTATTTAATAATATTTTTGGAGTTTCCATAACCACATATGTCAATGCTACCTAGGTCTCCTATGTACATTTATTTATAGATCAACAACTAACCCCTCTTATTAGAGACATGATAATCATTCACTTGGGTCACCAGTTTTTCACCATTTAGGAAAATACCAACAAATATTTCTTCATTATGTCCTATTTTCTTTATTCCTTACTTGCTTTCACCTAATTTATTGACATAAAAAATTGGTCACCTTGAAGCAAAATCACTATCTCCCATAATTATTCAAAACTACATATCTTCAAATATAAGAACTATATGAAATTCATATGTGATTTCATTTATCCCACTTTGGTGGAAGCTAGAATTGGATCCCATATGCCTAGAAAGTACCCCTTGATCAAAATATATGAAGAGATGATAAGGGATATATGGTATTATACTGACTACGCTATAATTAAAATTGAGGGAACCATGTCCTCACCATTTAGATTACCTATATATGTATCAATAAAGATAACTCAATAATAAATCACCTCCTAGATTATCAATGGAGTTGATGGAATATGAAAGAAAAATAATAAAGGTCTCCTCCACCTATTTCCCATGATAATTGGAAAAACCACATTGCAAAATTGAAAACAAGTAGATGTCAAGTCTACGCAGAGAGGAGCCTTTATTTTCCAAATGGATGAATTCAAGATGTGGGATTATAAGGGGAAAATGAAAGACCATTTGAAGTAAAATAAGTTACCTAAACCTATGTATGAACACTAACCTAAGGTTTATGATCATGTATATACTAGGGCAAGTAGCTTTGAGGAAGTACTAGCGAGACTTAAGGAGTGCAATGCCAAATTGGAACATAGACTTACAAATGAACAAAAAATAACAAAGGACATTTGGAAAATGTACCCTCTATAATATAATTTGTTTCCTTCAACCTCTATAGCACCTCAGGTACCTCCTTAAATAGAATTGACACCACCTTAAGACCCTGGTAAGAACAAATTGGAAGGAAGGCCAAGTGAATCAACCTCATATTTAGGTCCTCCACAAAGACCACCATCTATGGTGGAATATTTGGACATGGTGTATTTTGAGCCAAATGAGATATTTGAGGGTGTCTTCAAAGTTATTGCATATGCCTATGGTTTAGACAAAGAGGAAATAAATGAAGGCCCTTACATCCAAATAGGGTGAACCACTATGATCCATGATCAAATAGAGAGGATAGAAAAGGATAAAGGGAAGGAACCTATGTTGGACCAAGTCCCAACCATAAGTTAGAGAAAGAGGAAGAATAGGTTGGTCCTTATCCTTGCCAGATCTAGAAGGCCAAGACTTCCATTTGTGCATCCAACCAAAGATATAAATTTATTTAGTGATGAGTTCTCTATACATGGGTCAGTCATTTTAGATTGGTTCATCTATGGGAAACTAAAAAATATTCCCCCATACCCCACTCATGGGCAGTAACATATAACATCAGTTTTAGTTTGCATGAGGACCTTCAACCATGGATAATAGAAATGATGAAAGATCAAGAAGAAAGAAGAAAGAAGAATAGTGGAAGCACCAAAGGTTGGTGGTAAGAAAATGGTTACTCCAAGGTGATCCAATAGTACAAAATTTAAAATTCCATAAGCACCAAGTTCATAGAACCCACCAGTATAGTTCATTTCAACTCAAAGACCATAAGACTAGAAAAGATGACCACAAGAAAAGCTATGGAGGGTATATAAGAGTTCACTTTTCAAAAGGTGAAACCATTTGTTGGTCTAACTCTAGTAGGAGGACAATAATTAGGAGATCATCCCATCCACCAAGAAGATGTAGAGAGCCTAGTTGGGGATAAATCAACATAGGCCATAATAAGAATAAGAGGGATGAAATAAAGGATTGTCAACTTAGAAAGGGAGAAGTAGATCTTAGAGACCCAGGCCATTCTCTTTATGTCTAATGAGATGATAAAGATGTTGATTGAATCATTTCTTAACATGTTTGATGCCCTAAAATATATGAAACTTAGGCAAAGCGCCTTGACACAACAAGATGAAGTAGATAAAGCCTTGGTCAGCCAATGGAAAAATTTTAAAGATCAAATTGCTAAACTTATTAATATGAAGATAGGAATACAAATCTTAAGATTCAAAACTATTGGCCTAGGACACTTGAGCATAGTCTTAGGAATTATCATCAACAAAGTACAAGAATTGAGTACATGGCATAATAATGTCAACAAAATTGTGAAAGAGGATGATAATTTGATGAGTAGAATTAACTGACTCTTGGGGACCATGATAACAAAGCCTTTGCAAGCCACTACCATTAGGCTAATAGATGATGAGGAATTCAAACAAAGGGCCACTGTAACCATTTAGGAAATCAAAGGAAGGAGCCAAGGCCATCTAGTAATGAGAATAATAAGACCTTAGACATCATTTTAAATTTAGGGAAATGGATTATAGAAGCTAGAAGCATCAACGATGCCATGGTTAGAGATGATAAAGAGTTAAATGAACTAGAAAATCAAGAGGATGGGTGTTTAATGAAGCCTACAATATATTTGGGGTTGATCAATGAATAACACACTAAGCCAAAAGACATCCTCAAATAAAGGAAATTAAAAGGCCCACAACCAACTTAATGGAAGATTCTGTTAATTATAATTTTATAATACACTTGTAAAATAAAATATTTAATTGTATAAGTATATGCTAGTTAATTAGCATATACATTGCTAAGTAAGTCCAATGTAGAAGGTCATATGTATTCTATAATTTTCATATAAGGAAAAATATCCTTATTTTACACATATGTATCTTAAAAAATTGTTCAGTACACCACCTATGCTATCTATAAATAGGTAGTGTTACCATTTTTTAAAGGGATAGATTTTGAGCAAAATTGTATACTTGGAGCAATTAATATATCTAAGGAATTTTTCAAGGATTGTCCATCTTGTGTTAATAGTTACTAGCTTTTCTCTCAATTGCTTGTCTAGATCTTGAATTTTAATGTTCTTTATAAATTCTAAATTGTATTTTTGTTACAAGGTTGATAATCTATGCTATGCTAGATTATTTGAATAGATCATAAGTTGCTTCATTTTAATTTGTTCTGCATCAAAGATGTGCATTGGCTATTTAGGTGTAATAACAAAACATTAAAGAATACTTGGTTCTTACTTGTACTTTGAATTTATCCTTAGATATTTGCTTGATTTGTGATGAAAATTGAGCATTAGATATTTTAATTACATATTGGTTTAGATGTGCGTTCACGTAATTGAGACCTTGTCATGATATTTGATATAAAAATCAATAATCATGTTTATTTATTTTCTACCTTATTCTCCCTTTTTTACTCTTTCAAATAATTCATTTTAGCTTATATCCCATTGTCAATATTCACTTATATCAGTGTAACTTATAACTTTAGTTAATATTCATCAAAATTCATAGAGGTTTGGACCAAAGTGGCTCCCAACCACCAAATCATACAAATATTGTGAAATAGTTTACTTCTACTTTGTTGCTATTTCACCAGAAGCACTATAATTGCCAAATACCTACAACTCATGGTCTGCATTCTCGGAAATCTAAAATGAGAAGTGTTCTCTAAACATTGAGAGCACCTATGGTACACTTAGATTCATCAACAGGGGAAGCTCCACTGGTGCTATAAGGAGGGCAACCCTTTATCAATTTTGGTGTTAATTGATCAAAGTTTGATGTTATATTTGCACCTTTGAGTGAATATTTGCTCCAAAGTGTAAATATCATTGGTATTAGATGTTTATGACCTATGTTTTTACTTTATTTAGGTAAATATCATAGTTATTTGATAGATGTTTGCTTAATTCTGGTAAATATAGCTTTGAATTTGAAAATCTACAATGTTTTAGGTTATGATAGCTTATTTTATTCAAATATTGGGTGATCTCCTATAGATATTGGCTCATTTTGGGTTAAAATTTGTAGAGATAAACTATATTTGCATAATAGGATATATTATCAAGCTATCTTAGTATAAATTTGATGTCCTTTATCATTATTTACATGAGTCTTTGTGGAATTAGCTTAGTGTACATGTTTAGTCCTTGATCCTTGTAAAGATTAACTTGATACACTATATTGTAAATAGGATTTTCAATCTTCAAGCCAGAATTACCTATAATTCACACCAGATCATGCTCAAAGATAAGGTAACCTTTACTCAAGTTAGGAAAATGTTAGAGAACCAGATGTGATAAAGGTAGATGGAGACTTTCTAAGTCCTTACCCACTTCTTCTATTCAAGGTACCCCTATGTTCAAACCACATCTAACTATGGCTTGGTTAGGAAGATCCCCTATTAATATACAAGGTGTAGTCCATGATTTACCCTATAATATTGAGGAGTATTTACCCATATTTAGTCCAATTGATGTTGTTACTATAGACAAACATGTTAAGTCTTTTAAAGTTGTTTTGAGATTATTAAATGACATACATGAGGATGTAACATGTAGGGTTTTCCCCTTTACCTTAAAATATGTAGCATATGAATGGTTCCTTAATTTTCTTGATGATTGCATTACCTCCTAGAATGATTTCAACACCCTTTTCATTGGTCAATTTGGCAAGATTATTAGTCCTTTTGTTATTTATCACTAATTCACAACCATCAAGATGGATGCAAGTGACCTTATAAGACATTTTTATTCCTGATTACAGAATATGTTTAACTAAACCATGAATCCCTATAAATATAATGAGGTGTTATCCCTAAAATTTTACAAAGATGCAATTGATCCTATGACATATATGTTCCTAAAAAGGACCATGTCAGTCATAACCACACTATCCCAAGCCTATTATGAGGTAGTAGTTATTAGTGATCAAATGTAACCACAAGTTCCAATAGCTTACTCCATTCCCAATGTTAACCCATAGGTGCTTTCTCTAAAAACTTTCCCTAATAATAACCAAAACACCCTTGCTCTTAATCAACTCCCATATTTAAGCATACTACCCGCTAGTCATGTTGCTCCTAATCAAAGTTTAGGATTAATGAATCACCAAATCACTAATGTATATTCTACTAATGGTGAGAAAGCCTTAATACCAAATTTTGATGCAAGTAAAAATAAAGTCCATAATTTTGAGACCCCTAAGAGTGAGAATGAGTCTATATTAAATATGGTCCAAATGCTTAAGTCGAATTTTCTTCAGTTACAAAAACAAGTTAGTAATACTGATGAGATTTTTGGAAAGAACTTTACTTTCTAAAAGTTCAATAGGATAGGAAATAAGTTTCATAATGATAGATTCTACAAAAAAACCAAGGATAATTAACCCTCTTCTAGTAACAAAACCATGGATATCAATCTCACTAATATTGCCTTGTCTGACTACTGTAGAGTGCATGTTACTACTAAGCATGGTGAGATTGATTGTATTAAATTCTATAAATCCTTTGAAGATTTTCAAGAAGATATAGATACATCTGAAGTAGTCCCTAACAAGTATAATGATACAAGTGATTTTAAGTCTAAGTAAACTAATTCCATATGGTGGAGACATTTCAATTTCCTTTCCAAGAAGATAACAAACCAAAAAATATTCTTGAAGAAATCCAAGCATTTCAACAATTCTTGAAGATATACCCTTTGAGGAATAAAGAGTAGAAGCAATCACTAACCACTTCAAACCAACCTAATAATTATGGGAATCCCCCTAATACAACTTAAAATAATGACCCTAAGCCACCCAAAGGAAGTTCTTCCAAATCTAGTGCTAATTCCCCAAGAAGGACTAGCTATAACATTGTTGAAGACATGAAGAAAATTAAGGCCAACATCAATATTCATGAGTTAACTCAAATTATAGAACAAAGGAACTTGCTATTAGAGTCATTGTCTAAGAAACTCGGGAAGCCACCCAGATTTGATAGTGTAACTGTAACCATGCAAATGGCCATGGTGGAATCTCCACCCTTCCTACTTATAATAAGGATATTTGGTAAGAATATCCATAATTGTCTTCTAGATTCTAGAGCATCAACTAATATCTTGCCTATAGGAATATGTGAACAACTTGGGCTGACCCTAATCAAATTTTATAGGGTAGTTACACAATTGGATAAATCAAGAGTCAAATTCATTATATAATTGTTAAATATACACATGCATTTAACTAGTGAACCTAGAGTATAATTCATTGAAATTCAAGTAGTAGACATTCCCAATGCATATACTACTCTTGAGTAGAGAATGGACCAAGGCCTTAAATGGATATATTTTTATTGATTTTTCACATCTATGGATAATTTGGAAGGGTGTTCCAAATTAGATAAGAGTGGAAAGGGAACAAATAATGAAACACATGATTATTAAATATAATTCTATCAATGAAAGAGTTATCTTCCTTGATTATAACTTAAGAGTCTTCACCTTAAAGACTAAAAAAGTAGTTGATTCCAAGAATGCTCATGTTGTACCTAGTTTATGGAAACTATATGTTGATGGTGCTAAATGCAAGTTTGGATTTGGAGTTGGTATTGTCTTGATAGAACCTACTAGTAAACAATATTAAGCATCTTATAGATAAAAATTCCCATGTACCAATAACCTAGCTGAGTGTGAGGCTCTCATCTTAGGGTTGTAATTTGTTGTTAAAAATAAGGATAAAGAGATACTCATTTATGGATATTTTGAACTTGTAGTCAGCCAAGTAAGAATCAAGTACCGATGTAAACTCTCATACCTCAAAAGGTATAAATTTAGAGTCTAGGATCTAACAGAATCTTTTGAGGCATTTAATATCCTCTCTATCCCTAGAGAACAAAAAAAAGCTATTGATGGGTTGGATTATATTGAAACAAACCTCATGTTTAAATAGGATTCCCATAGCTTTACTATTGAGTTGGTACCCTTCCCCTCAGTCCTAGATAATGTAAACCACTTCTAGGTATTCAATGATGATCAACAAATCCTAGAATTCATGACTAACTCAGGAGATTTTGAAGCTCATATTATTGATGAGATTGATGTAAATACCTATAAAAGAGAATTCAATGGAAAAATCATCTAACTAAATTATAAAAAGATACCCAAGGGGATGATTTCATTGGAAAGGTAATTTGACCAAGACAAGCTCGCTAAAACCCCTAAGGTTCCCAAAGTGAATGGGAAATACTATAACGTAATAAATATTGGACCCAATTTACTACTAAGTGGGGAAATTTTTCATACAAAAGGATACCCTTTGGGATAATTAAGTTGGGGGATACTTTTCAAAGGGCCATGGACCATGATTTCTAAGGTCTAGTAGGCAAATGCATCATAATCTACATAGATGACCTAACGGTGTTCTCTAAAAATAGGGAAGATCATTTCACACACCTACATAAAGTGTTTGAGAGGTGAAGAAGGTAATCATATTTTGTGTTACTAAAGGGAAGCATCTAGGTCATGTCATCACCAAGTATGGGATCTTTGTAGATCCTGAAAGGGTGGAAGCCATCTCTAAGATAGAGCTTCCAAATAGTCAAAAAGAGTTGAATTCATTTTTTGTCAAGATAAAATTTGTGAAGAAATTCATATCAAGGTTTTTTGATATTATTAAACCAATAAATTACATGCTCAAGAAATATTACAAAGTCACTTAGAATAAATATTCTAATAAAGCATTCAATAGTATAAAAGAAACAATCAGTCAATCCCCAATGTCGATAATTTTAGACTTTTCAAAAGAATTCTATTTGTATTCATTTTTTTATGACCATATGATGGATATGGTACTAACTCAAAAAATTTATGATATTGATCACCCTATAGCCTTTATGAGTACCAATTTCAAAAATGTAAAACTAAATTGTTCCCTGATTGACAAATAAGCATATGCACTAGTGAAAGATATAAAAAAGTTTAAGCATTACATCCTCAGAAACAAAGTTATTTTTATCTTACCAAACCCTACCTAAAAATTCATATTTATTCAAAATTAATTAGGTGAACATATGGGTAAATTGATGTCAACTTTATAAGAGTATGATATAGAGATTAGAACTACTTAATTGGTAAGGTGTTAAGGCCTAGTTTAAATGATTGTCAACACTAGTTCTAAGCTACATATCATGCAAGTTGAGATGTAGTAATTCAAACCAAATTAATGGTATTAATCCTTGATTCATTTTATGATTAATGATACGTGTTCTATAGGGCTCAGAAGGGAACACAAAAGGGCCCTAAGACTCAAAGCTTCTCACTATTTGATCAAAGATAGAGTATTGTATAGAAAACAATTTTGAGGGAGTCTATTTGAGGTGTGTAACCAAGGAGGAGGCTTCTCAAATCATGAGTACATTCCATGAGAAACTAGGGAGTGGACATCCATCAAGAAGAACAACAACCTAAAAAATTCTCAAGGTTGGTTATTATTTGCCTATGATTTTTAAATATGCTCACAAGCATGTAAGAGAATGTCACTCTTGCCAAATATTTAACACTAAAGAACCAAAGGGAGCCATGCCTTTTTAACCAGTAATGATTGACAAACCCTTTTCATAATGGGGGTTAGATTTCATAGGAGTGATTAACCCAAACTCTTTTAAAGGCCACAAATATGTCATGATTTCTATAGACTATTGAACAAGGTGGAGTGAAGTTGTATCCACCAAACACTACATGAATTAAGGTCCTATGGATGATCAATTGGAATAGGTAAAAAAAATACCAAAAATACCTTAACCTAGCTTATAATTTTAATGCAATGGTTGTTTTAAACATGCCAATTATAGAGATAGCTCGATCAATAGGGCCCAAAACATATTTTTTTGGTTATACAAACCAAAACATAGACCCATTTAGCTAAATCATGCTGATTGATGACATGTGTAATGTCCCAATTTGGATGGCATAAACTACCACTAAAAAAATTGCCTCACTAAAAATGTTTTGGATAACATGCAAGTGTATCCCAATTTGAACCAAAGTAGGTCTCATATACCACCAATCAACACACAAGATATTCCTCTAACCAATATCATGAATGGATTACAATAATAATGGATATGTCTGCCTATATCCTAAATATAAAAATTAACATCCACTCCTTAACCAACTACTTCTTTAGATACACAATAGGGGGTAACAAGCCCACATACCACATCAACAAGTATAGAACACTAAACCACCTCAATAGGTGGTAATAAATGTTCTAATATAATATCACAAACCAATATACCTCAACAATCACAAATTTTACCTAATCCATAACATATTTATATTGGTCAAAAGGTTCCATTTGGTTAACAATAACAAATGACAAAACCCCAACAAGTTCCTATCTAACAACAAGTATTTAATCAAAAGTACGGTCTTAGTGTACAATAGGTACCAAGTGTCAGGCAATAGTTGCTTTTCACCCATTAGATATCACACATACAATAAGGATCTAACTTTAAACATATTCAATAATAGGGTTTAGTTGTCAACATGTTCACTTATATAATAGGGTTTGATGAGTAAACAATAATTTCCTACCCAAACTCATTAATACCAACATATTCCACCTAGCCAATTGTCATTACTAAAGCCACAATTTTCCAACCATGTTTATGTAGCTAGCCTTAACTATAATGTTTTCCAAAAATAATGTATTCCATATCATCAATACAATCCTAATTCATGCATATGTATACCTAGTCATCTAACCAATCCAATGAACATTCCATAGCATGTCATTCATTCATACCCCAGTTAAGGTAATCCACATTTTTTTTAATTAAAGAAAGGTAATCCACCTTTTATCGTGAAGCCCTAAAAACAATAAGCCACACCAACCAAATTATTAGCCCAATAGCTTTAGAAAATGAAGGATTCAATTTAAGCCATTTAGACCAGAAATCAAATAAACAAGTTTAAGATAGATGAAATATGCTTGTATCCATTCAATATGGGTTATCTTCAAATACCATTTTTGTTAGGTTATAAGCCACATAATTTTGACAAATATAAGGGAAAAGGTGAACCCAAAGACAATTTTAAATAATTATTTGTTGCTTTACAAATAGTGGCATAGTGACATATATTTGTTTCTCATCTTCTAAGAAGTCTAGTTGGACAAGCCTTGGAATGGCTTCTAAAATTATTGAAGAATTATATACCTAACTTTGATAATCTTTCTAAGAATTTTGTACAACATTTTTCATATAATCTCAAGAATCAGATTATAGTTGTGTAGTTTGGCCAATAAAAATATAATATTGGTGAAAGCTTTGTTGTTTATTTGCAATAGTTGAGAGCATTAGTGATCTAGTTCACTCATAATTTTATAGACAAGCAATTAGTCATGATATTTACTAAGGGCATACATAATGATATATCTTATCATCTTGAGTTTCAATGTGATCATATGTTTAAAGAGATTATTAATAAAGACATACATATAGATAAGGCCCTTGTTATCAAAAGGATCATCAAGCTATCTTCTTCTTGCTATAGCCAAAATCAACATCTAAGCCAAAAAAACTAGAACTAAAGCCATAACAAAAATTAGAACCCTATTCAATTAGTGACTTCAATGCTAGATCAGGATAAAAATAATGAAATATCAAAGGCCTACAACTATAATAATAATGTTGTTAGCAATGGAGTCATTGAATCAGGCTATGTAAAAATGGTGTAAACACTAATTGTCCATTTACCTCCACCCATTTGACAACCACCACCTTCATTCATTCAACTAAGGTCTCCACAGAACCAATAGCCACAAAATTAAACCCAATTGCAAGCCCTCATCCAAGGAGAATACCTCCCATCACCATATAATTTAGTGACCCTGGGGATCCTATTGAGTTTATATTCCAAAAATTGGTTCAAGAAAATATGATTAGTTTTCTTGTGCCAAATCCACTCCCTAAAGGAATTTATTTTCTAGAATGGTACAAGGAACATGTATTTTATGAGTACCCTTGAGTCAAGGAACATTTTATATGTTGATGTATCCATTTAAGGCATTTGATTGAGAATATGATATAAAGCAGAGAGATACAGTGAGATACACATGCTCCTATGACTAATTGTAACTTGGACATCTATTAGAATCCACTTCCCAAACATAAAAGTAATATAAACTATTAAT
Source organism: Torreya grandis (assembly GCA_037957365.1). Lineage (NCBI taxonomy): Eukaryota > Viridiplantae > Streptophyta > Pinopsida > Cupressales > Taxaceae > Torreya > Torreya grandis. Next base: position 105,488 of record JARHVA010000369.1, read on the forward strand.
AATACAAATATAAATAATAATAGCATCATAAATCTCCACCAAAAAACTAATAACAATAATGTGAGGCACAACAACAAAATCATAATGTTCAAACCCAAGGGAAAACTATCCAAACCAACTAAGGAGGCTATCATGCCATTGTGTATACATACAACAATGTTGTAGCACATGTCTCAAGTAGTCATGTTACCACTATCACCACTAATCCCCAACCAATTACAAATTGACCAAGGCCTTACCTCAATAATGCATATAAACCAAATAATTCCTATCAACCTCTTTATGTTGGTAATTATCCTTAAGATTGTGTTAGTATCTAGGCTCAAGACCATCCAAGAATTACCATTCCATGCCTTATTACCTCCCTAGTTAATTACCATTCCATGCTTATTACCTCCCCAATTTATTACCAAGGTCATACAGCAGATTGAGATTTCATACTCATAACTTGATGAGCTTAGATTACCATCAAGTGACTGTATATAAATACCATGAATGATACCATTCAAACCTCCATGGCTATCAAAAATAAGCTAATGTCCAAAACTAAAGGGAAGACCTATCACATTGTGAAAAAACTGAAGAAGACACATGTGCAAATATCCATCATGGATTTGTTACATATATATAATATCCAAAAAGACATACTAAATGAGTACATTAGTCAATCTCTCATCCTAGATGACATCATGCGAGTTAAATTTCAAGCCATGGAAAGAAATTTGGCCCTTAGCCAATGTCTTGCCTTTGACTAAACTGACATATCAACCTTAGGCCCACTACATAATAACCTTTTGTACATCAAGGTCAATATAGCAAACATTAAGTTAAACACATCCTTGTAGATAATGCATCAAGCCTCAACATTATCTTTCTAAAGTTGATAAAACATATTCGATACATAATGAGTGACCTAAAACCTGATACCATTATTATCAATTCACTTTATAATGAGGAATGGAAATCACAAGGTACTATTAACTTGCAAATGGTCATTGGGCCTTTGACCCATGACACTCCATGCCATGTTTTGGATCTATAATTATCTTACAATTTATTATTGGGTTGACCCTAAATCAATGAAATTAGGTTCATACCTTCCATGTTGCATCAATGTATAAACTCTATTTAGAGATGGAAGTGACTATACCAAATGATGTTTAACCATATCAATATTGTAAATGTCTCAAAGCTAATTACAACATATATACCTATCATTTTAGCTTGAAACCTATGCCTAAATCTAATGGAGGAAGAAAATAGAAATCCAAAGCCATTAAATCAGGACAATAAGCCAATTATATTGACTTTGAAAACTTATCCCCAACTTCATCTGCATCTCCACCAAACATCACTAATCACTTTTATATATCTGAAAAAGGTATCAGAAAAAACAATACCCATGATTCCTTCTATGTTTCTAAGTTTTTTTAGAACCCTAAATCCTATGGGAGACCTAAGGTTAAGACTACTCACATAGAGTGTTAAACCAAGAGAAAATCTTAGCTAAACAAGCCCATTATTTTAAAACTATCCTTTGGCCTAAAACAAGGGCTTGTAGTTAAAGAAGATTCATGTCTTTATACTAATGAGTTAGCCGACTATTAATAAAGCACAAAGTATCTTATTCCTAACTAGATTATGAACCACATAGGTTATTAAGTTAGAGTTTTGGGGATACATCAATAAGGAATGATCAATCCCATTTCAATGACCAAGTATAAAAAAACCCATAGTATCAAATTTAAACTACTTAAAGGTCACCCCACATACCTTATTTTTCATTCCAACACCATTTACTAGTGAATATGATGTTGAAAATGATGCAAGTTATGATTTAATCATCTATAATGACCTTACCAATATAAAATTATTCAACCTTTATGTAATTTATATCATTAACTCTATTTATCAACCTTTTCCACTTACCCTTTACCACCTGAAGTTGATAAACTAGGACCAATAACAGTTAACAATTCCATTTGATGATTTTGAAAATGGTGAGGCCATTTTTGACTTTATGGGTTTGAGAAATCACATTCCTTTTGGAGATCACAAGCAAGGATTTTCTATCAGATTAGGTTTTATTGTCTATTTAAGAGAGTGGGTGAACTTCCTTAGATAAAAAATAAAATAAAATCAAAAATTTAGGTCTAAAAGTGAAAACCTCTTTAAGGTACTTTCTAACTAGGGTAAAAGTAAATAAAAAGGCAAGTCTCTTAGTGAAAACTTATTTTAGGTTTCATTATATGGGGATGTTCACCACTCTTAACATAAAGTATTAGAGACCAATAGTCTAAGGCCTATATGTGGATTCAATATCATTACCAAAGAGTGGCAATATTTTACATAGATTTTTCAAGAGTGCTTTAAGTTATTTGTTACATGGACTTTACTAGCATTAGGAGATTATAATTTGTCATGCTTAGGATAATTATATGATCTAGTATGGCTAGAGGACTTTGCCATTACTAACTAGTTTACCTCCTTGCTAACTAATTTAGAAGATGGTTCTACAATTATTGTGGAAGACACTTCCAAAGTTAAGATTAGGACTCCAAAGGACCTAAAATGGATCAAATTAGGTGCATTCCTAGATAAGGAAGAATGTGAAGTTTTTACAACTCTTCTAAGGGAGTTTGTTATAGATATTTGTATGGGCTTATTTATACATGCAAATTTTAGACCACAACTTGGTTTTAAACCATCTTATTGTACAACCTAATGCAAAACTAGTTAGGTAGAAGCTACAAAAGATGTACCCTAGGGTAAATTATAGTCACCCATATATAAATGAACTTGGGTTGTTTTTGGTGTCCTAGTGTAAATTTTATTGGCCCATATATAAATTAACTTGGGTTATTTTTGGTGAATTTATAATTAAATGTTTTAAAAATCTCACAAAATTTAGAGAATGATGTTTAGGTTTGCAGGTGAATGTGCATGTGAAACATAACTTACCATAGAAGGTATGATGACATGTGAATATATAAAAAATCATAGGTAGATGGTAGATATGCTAATATGATTTATAAATTTAGTAATTGAAATATTATATATTACAGATAATAGAAAATAATCTCATATTGACTTTCAATGGAGTGGAAAATTATATTTATATTCATGAAATTTATTTTAATTAGTAGGAAAACTGACATGAAAAACTAATTTATACCTAGATAATTTAGGATAATCCACATTGTTCACCACCTAATCAAATAGACAAATATAAATTTATAAATCCAAAAATATTCATTAATTAATTAAGAATAACCACTAAAATTTACCTTGATGTATCCTTGTATTTTTTTCTAGTCAAGAAAGAGTTGGAGAAACTCTTAGACACAAGATGCATTCAACCAATCAACTATTAAAAGTGGATTTATAATATTTCACAAGAGAGAAAGAAACCATAAGGTATCATAATATTCGTTGATTTTTAGGATAATAAAAAACATGCCCAAAATATGACTTTCCTCTACCAAACATTGAGATGATTATTGATTCTACTGCTATATATAAAATGATTTTTATTATGGATGGACTTTAAGATATAATCAGATCAAAATTTCACCAGAAGACAAACACAAGACAAAATTCACCACTCTGTGGGGAACATTTTGTTATCAAGTGATGTCATTTATACTGAAAAATGTAGGAAGCATATACCAATGATACATGATGGTGATTTTTCATAATATGATGCACAACATCATTAAGGACTATGTCGATGACATCTTGGGTAAATTAAAGACCTATTTTGACCATCCATCCATATTACAGAGAATATTTGAGAGGCTTTGATATTATAAAGTTAGGTTAAACCCTAAGAAGTGTGTTTTTGGTGAAACTTTTAGCAAATTATTAGGCTTCATTATTTATCATAGGGACATTGAAATTGATCTAGCCAAAGTTCAATCCATTACCAAAATACCACCACCATATATTTTGAATAAAACCATAATGTAATCACCTAAAAGTGGTAATTGGATGTTTAACATATCCCTAGGCTAGCCATAGACCTATCCTTGATCATTAGACTTACTTTTCCAATCATTAAATAGACTGTAGTCACCTATATCTAGTCAAAAAATAGTCCCATAACTATCATCTCAAAACCCAATCCAAATTACTTAGTAATATACAAAGAGGACTTTAGCACCACATTGGGACACTATAGCCACATGGTGCTAGTGTCCCCAACTGGGTGCTACTATCCTTATCCCTATCTCTTCCAAATAAATAGTTTTTCAAACATATGCCCATCTTAAGGTTAGCCTAAGTTCATTTTCTTATCCACACAAACAACATAACCCTATAAATATAAGTCTAATCTACCTCTATTCACTAAATGGAAAATAGATGCAAATTTTATTCAAAATGAAGATAAATTTGAGGAAAATTAAGGTATTTGGTCTCTATTATACCCTAATTTCTACATACTACCATATAAAATAAACCCTAAGACCAATTTTCAAACATTTTAAATCTAAAGTATAAGGCATCCAATGCCTCTCTCATTTTATCATTCACTTGTACTTGCATCAATCACATAGGTGGGAAAACTACATCAAGATTGGTCCCTCTTTAGAGTATTGGTATGTAGGAAACTATCTACAAAGTAGTGTGTTGAGTATGTCAAATCCATCATACTAACACACAAAAAAATATTGCTCATGCCATACTTTTAAGGATATTAAGGTTATCACATCAAATAAAATTTTCTAGGTACAACACAAAGCTCTAGGTTTTGATCATGCAAGAATAGAACATATAGACACAAACACAGGTTCTGCTAGAAAATATGAACAATCCCACAAAGGGGACATTGGTACTACATTAAGTACACTACACATAGATGGTGATAATGTCCAAAATAGGTGCTACCATCTAGTGAGAAGATGAATATTAGAATCATGTTGATGACATAAAGTACTACCCAGATCTCAACTTTTAGAACCTAGATCATCTACAACAATTAGTTTTTAAATAAATATATATTTGTGCCTATTATTATTATTATTATTATTAAAAAATAAAACAAGGTCAAAGTCATAAAAAAAAGTACTTAATTATTTCATATTTATTTAACTAATTTAGGCATCTTAGCAATTTAATCTAAACATAGGATTTTCATTATAAAACCCTATAAGGTTAAATCATTTGGTGAACTCGTCTTACTTCTAAAATTTCATCAAATCCTATCTTACATTCATCCAAATTTTGTGCAATAAATTTAGGGTTGAATACTTCCAGTTGTATTATTTTATGTAGACAAGATATATAATTAAAATCAATTTTACATTAGGGTTTTAATTTAATTTATGTTTAATTTAAATTATTTCAAAGAAACCCTAGATTCTAAAACCATAACCCTAAATGTTAATAGCATTTGTATCCTTTCTTCATATTTTCATTAGATGTTATTAGTCATTCATAATTCATATATTCTATTTTAGTATCTCTATTTTAAGTTATTTATTATATGCCATCTAAAAAAGCTATCTATCTTCCCTTGAGAAGAAATGTTAGACTAGGTGGTAATCCTATATAGTATATTCAAATTCCAGATATCCAAACCTATAACAAGGAAAAATAAGATATTACAACTCTAAATATGAATACTTCACACCTTGATTATGTGGAATTTAATGAAAATACATTTGAGGATGAACAATATAACCAAGAACAGGATCAGGTCCATATTGAGGATCAAGACACACTACCTCCACTTAATGACAATGATATAATTATGAACAATGATAAGGTATTACAAGGCTTTATGGATATAATTTAAGAATAACCCCATGATCATGAAAAATATTTATAGGCCGTATTAGAAATCAAGAATACAAACTGCAATGGTCAATCTTTAACTTCTCTAGTTCATGATGTTGTTACACCTTAAGTGGGGCTCACTCAACCAACTCTAGATAATGTAACCCAATCTTGATATTCAACCATTAGTGATCGACAAACCACTTATGGCTAATTTTTCTCCTCAATATATATAGCCTATTATGTAATAGATTCTTTCTCTATAAGCTAAGGTGTTACATCTTGATTAGGGAGAAACTAAGCCATCACATGCCTTAGATTCAAATGTTATCTTGCATACACCTTTGGCACATATCATAGAGGAAAATCCTTTTACATCTAGTTTATTGTCACCCAATATCACATTATATTATGGCAAGGGTGACCTAGAGCATAACCTTAGATCCTTCTACATAACATGCTTAAACTATGTGTCCAATGATTAACTTCTTATAAAGTTATTTCCATGTAGTCTCAAGGATTATGCCCTATATTGGTTTCTATGATTTTTTAAACCAATATATCATGACATTCAATACTTTAGTAGATATGTTCATATCACACTTATCTATCAACATCAATGATAATATATCATATGCATAAGTGGCATAGCTAATGTAAAATTCAAATGAGCCCATAGCTGATTATGTCTTATGATACAATACAATACTATCAAAATTGATTAGTCCCATGGTAGACAGAGAGATTAAAGTATATTTAAATATAGTCTATTACTATAAATTCATCAAGTAATCTTATTCAATAAGTTTCCCACATTTAATGATATCTTTCACATAGTTAAGGAAAGAAATGTTAAGCTCTTAGAAATGGGCAAACTCAAGTACACAAATGGATAAAATTCAACTATTAAGATTTAAAAAAAAATCCATAAAAATTTAGGTTCATAAAAAATAAATGTCATAAAAATGCCATAGTCAACCTAGCTTCAGAGCCTTCTCCCATTTTGGTTTTATCATCTCTTCAGCATAAATTCATCACTAATCTACTAGAGTCACCATCATGAGTGCTACAATAACTATTTGAATGTAATGTCATATCTCTCCCTCCCATTAAATATGTTGATATGACACATCCTCTTCCAAAGATTTATGATTTAAATGCATTATATGAGTATCATAGGGCATGAGGCTACACAAAAAATAAAAGCATTATCCTAAAACACAAGATATAAGATC
>JARHVA010000369.1:117500-220000 GCA_037957365.1 Torreya grandis
ATAATAACCTCTCATAGATTCATTTCTAATCATCTTGTGATATAACAACTGTCAATTTGGCCTATAGAGCCATTAAGTGGGGTGCTTGAACAAATATTGAAAAAGCTAAAATGCTAATCAAAATGAATCATCTAATTAACAATATTAAATTCTTAGTCAAATTATCCATTTACAATTAATGAATATCTAAAAATGGAAATTCCAAATATCAAATTATTAAGCCTTTTCATCATTGCCTTTATGATTTGTCAATCTCTTCAAAAATATCCCAAAATATTTAATTTGAGAGACATGAATATTAATTGAAAATAATAATTTCATGATAAATTTTAACTCAATTGGAGTTAGTCTCAAATCACCTAGGGTTAGTTTGAATCCATTCCATGTTTAAACTCAACCTTAACTCATTTTGGGTGAGAGTTAACCTTGGATGCTATAAATACAAGGAAATACCTATTTATCTCTAATATCTCATAATCTAATGTTATAATTATAATTTTTAGAGAGACAAGCCTTGCAAGTAGTGTTACCATGCCAAATTAATAAGCCAATCAACTAAGCCAAAGTGCCAAGGAAAGGTGAAGCCAAAAAAAATCTATTAATGAAGACTTCTTGATGCACAAACTAAGAAAGCCACTTCCAAAATCCATTTTGACCTCCAAGGAAAGGTAAAAGAGTGATTTTTTTAATGCTCTAGATGTGCTTTAATATGCATGATTATTACTTGTTAACCAAATTTGACATTTAGGTCAAATTAGGGCACCCCTACATAAAAATTTGATTTTATAGATGTTTTAGGGGTCAAAATATCTTATCATGATGTGTTTCATATGTTAATTGATGTTAATTAATGCTATATTAGCTTTGGTCAATTAGTTTTTAAGTCCATTTATCATTTTGGGTCATTTTAAGGGTAAAAATGTGCATTTAATTATTTATATGGGTTTTTTAGGAAATTTGAAGGTTTAAAAGGATTATTTAATACCACATGTGTCCATATAAGTCTTAATTAACTTAAATTATTGAAAACTAGTAGGTTGTTCAGAAGAAAAGACAATTTTATTGTGAAAAGAGAAGAAAATGGCACTTATATGACCTCCTTGGGAATTATGCCACATGTAAAAGTTTTAAATATGAATATTTATCTCCCCCATGCTCATATTCATGATTTATTTTCTATAAAACTTCCATCTCTTGCACAAAACCATTGTGGCTTTTCTAGACATACATAAGTGACTTGCAGGTTTTTACTCAATACAAATAGTACAAGAGGTTTTAGGTAGAATGATTTTGTTAGGTTATTTTAAAATTAAATAAATTAATTTTCATAATATTATTTTTAATAATGATCAAATATTATTTATGAATCATCTATTTGAAGTTGATTATGCAAATCTATCTGCCCATCTGTGCAACCTATCGATTTTCCATTGGTTTGAGAAATTCCATATGAACTAGTTTCTCATGTTGGTTTAAGATTAATTTTAATTAAAATAATATTTAATTCATTTTTATTTAAAATTTTAAAATATTTTGGATGAGAAAATCATCTTGGTTTTATAAACTAGTCTCTTTTGAGTGCAAGAAGGAGTTTTTCATCATATTCAGGATTTCATGCTTTGTAAATGGATATAAGGAGTTTTGACATGTTACTTATCATGTTTAGAAGTTAATTTTATCTAATTTCATCTCAATTTTATTTTCCAATGCAATATTCATGGTTTACAAGCTCATATGCCACACCAACCAGTCTTTACACACCCCTCCCTACTCTATTATAGATGTTTTCAATAGGTTTTCACATTAGAATAAATGTTATGAGGCTTGTATTAGAATTAACATAAGTTAAAATAATTCATATGAAGGATTTATAGTGATTTTTATTTGTTCTTTATATCATTCATCCACACATGTACTCCAACTCTACCCATTGCCTACATGCAGTCCTCATGCACTTTAAGATGCAACACAAGACAAGCTATTGAAAATAAAGTCAAAAACCATAAATAGGTCCTTTATAGTGTAAATTATATTTATAAAACATTAATATAGGAATAAAAATCATAAAAATATATGATGTAATGAGCCTTGTCTACAATACTACACCTACTGCCTATATAAGAAAATGGTCACTTAGAAGTGACACTGTAATGGACTGAGGCACTAAATAAAGTGTTAGGGAATGTGATAAAATAATTTATGGAGACATAAAAATTTATAATATACCATATCATGAATATTTGTAGTTATATGATAACTAATTAGGGTGAAAAGTCACTATGAGGACAAAGACCGTGATTTCAGTCCCCTAATCCCTAAAATGAAGAAATAAAAGTCTTGAGGTTTTTATGAATAGTATGTACCATGATCACATGAGCTATGGAATAATTATAATGAGATTATTTAGTATTAATTTTATATGAAAATATCTCTACAAAATTTTAATGTAAGAGAATAAAATGAGAGTGGTCTCTTAGAATCCCAAAGTTTCCATTTAGACACTAAAAACAAATAGTGAAACCTATAGGGTTTGATCCAAAAGAGACTTATCATTACTCAATGTTATAGGGTTTAGCTAAGAATAATATTTTAAAGACTCAATATTATTCAAATTAATATTCATGGCACCAATACCTTTGAATAAGTAAGACATTTTTGTTTGCCTCTCATGGACGTTTCCAATCCGTACATAGGTCTAAATACACTCCTACAACAAAACAATAAGATAGTGACCTCAGCTGTGATGTCCAATTAGTTTTTTAAGACACTAAATTTGAGTGAAAGGGTAAACCAAAATTTGTCTCAATAATTACCTTTCACATTATGATCATCTCAATTGAGGCTATAAACAACTATAGGGGTTAAAAGATAGGATTTCTAAGTCCTATGGGAAAAAGTGCACAATTTGGTGAGTCTAAGCTAAAAATAAGCCCAAATGGAAGATTATACCTAGTATGTAATTAATTATAACTCAAATGAAAACTATAGTGATTTAATATATTACCATGAAGGATAAATGAAGTTACCAAGTCTCCAAAAACCTTGCACACACACCTACAACCAATATTTTCTGATTTAGATAAGAAACGAGTTAAAAACATTTCATTTTAGGTGCTATAAAGGTATAGGTTTGATTTGAGGTGAAAAATAATATTTTAAATAGATATTATAATGATAAATTAGGTATTTTATGCTCTTTTTAGACCTAAAAATACACATGAACACCTAGATGAGTCATATAGGTAGGGTTTCTCAAGCAAAACATAGGACTCAATTCTGCAGCTAAAAATGCATATGAAGAGTTAGAGGGAGATTAATATATTTATAAAATACATGATAACCTCCATTAATATAATTATAAACTAAATTATCTATAAAAAAATGTAAAAAAAACCTACTTAGACCACTTACAACCTTGTGTGAACCTACAATAGTCAGTTTGTAATCTAAACAATGAGATGGAGTGTTGGGCAATACCAAGTATGCATGGAAGGTTTAAGTAAGTAATGTATATTGGGAATTATTAATATGTATCCTAGTAGTTTTTATTATCTCTTTATATTAGTATAAAAGTGAAAAATAATATTAAATCAGGCATACATAGCTCATAAAGTGTAAACCCTGCAGGCAATGTTTTAACTAGCAATATGTTTTGGGTCTTAGAGATTTTTTAGGCCAAATCACATGATAAAGGTTTGAATTTTGGTATGATATGTTATTATAACTTTAATAAAGACTTAAAATACCTATTTTTATTGAGACAATAGGGTAATTACCCCTATTTTGTCTCAAATAGGGGGTACTTCCCCTCATACAAAACTGACAGGGTTAGGAGAATAAGATAAAGATATGGAGCCAGAGGAGGTAAGGAATTTTAAAATTGGTTTGGAAAGATTTAATAAACCTAATAAAACATGAATAAACTTTAAATTAATAATTAAACTAGACATATTAATCTATACTCCTAAGTTTGCAGTCAAACCTAATGGGCAAAATCAAGGCCTAAAGGCCGAATGTAGAGAAACTTTCATTTCTAGTATGGAATGAAAATTAATATTAATTAGATAATGTTTTTGAGGTTTATACATAGGTTTAAAATCTATTTTTGTGTATATAAAACAAATGAAAGCCAATTTGGACTTTGAAACCACTCAGACTTGTGCAGAAGGAGAAAAACAAGCTTGATAGGAGAAGTTTCAATGCTCATATCTTTAATGAGGAATTGTATGGATTGAAAAGGAGTTAGTGGAGATTATTAGGGTTATTAAAGTAAATATTTATGTAATTTTTTTTCATGTTGTATTTTTGGTTTTTATGAACAATCCTTAAGAGGTCAAATAGGCTTAAAACCCTACTAAACCCTTAGTCAAGACCAATTTGGGAAAATAGAGTTGGAGATGAAATATAACGAGATATTTTGTATAGGATGATGATTTTAAATTGTATAGGACTCCTTAAAATATACTCCCCATACTCTTTGGTTGCACACACTTTTATAAATGGGGGTATAAATAAGGTTTCTACCACTATTTTGTGTGTTTTGTAGGTTCTATAAGGATTTTGAGCATTAAAAAAAATTAGAATGAATATACAGAATTTTTATAACCCCTCATGCTAATTTAATAATCCATATAAACTCCTAAGTGCCTCAACAAATAGCTTTAACTTAGCCAGTCAAAGATGGCCTAATGGAAAAGCTAAGGAGAAGTGTGAAAACTTCAAGTGGATGGATTTTTAAGTTGTCCCTAATGATTATAAGGATATGGAGGGCCTTGAAAAATGTCACCCACTTATTTTGATGTATTTTCATGGAAAAATTATACATTTTTGGAATCCAAGTGTGCAAAGTGCATGAAAAGAGAATTTTCTAGATAGTAGATTATGATGGCTCACGTTTAGAGGTTTATAGAGGATCAAGCATGTAACCAATGCATAAAGAGGAATGTATGAGAGAATACCCTTACATTCAAATAATTTTACCTTCTCCTAATCAGTTTAAAGGCACTCAAATAGGTCCAAATCATGAAGGTAATTTTTTGGACAAGAATGAGAAGTTTTTTGCCACTTTTCATGAGGTTTATGATTTAGATTGACACTTGTAGCTCCTAAAATTTAATGGTTCATTCCAAATCATATTAACATGAACAAATAACTCCTTATATCATATTTAAAAGTTTTTTTTTTACCATTGGAATTATCTCTTCTTCTCTCTCTCTAAAGTTCTATAAGAACTAGCCATTTTGGCCATTGTATTCGATGCTCAACCTAAGTATGGCAAAGCCCTACTCAAATGTATACCTTTTGATAAATAAGATAACTAATTTTTTCCTATTCTAAGAATATTATTATTATTTTAATTTGGAATGTTTTATTTTTCATAAGTGAAGACTATGGATTCCTTAGCATGTTTTGTAATTCTTTCATTATATTTATAGTTGAAAAGATTCTTCTTGTAAAGAATGTGAAGTGTTATAAGATATGTCAAGGATTGAGAGTGTTATTATTTTAATTATTTCCATGATATTCCTCTTTTATAGTCCTCATATATTTTCACATTCATCCATAACCTCATAATGTAGCATTGATGTGAGAAGATGAAGATTAGAGAAGTGTATGATCAGTTTGTCTTTTGATTAAAGTGTAATATACATATGGTTGGATGTCATCATGTTATTTAGTGTATCACCTCTATTATATTAGTTTTATTTCAGTTATCCTTCTCCATTTTCACCCCCTAAGTCTAGTAGTAGTTTTAATCTAAAGTGGTACATCAAGGGAGCTAGCCCTATCTAGAGATTCACCTCATTCCTTAGGTTGCTCAAAATCCTAGTTGTGAATTCATTGTACCAATTGGATGAGTAAATATTTTCCATATCCTCAAAGGGTGAAAATCCAAGTGACAACATTACCTATGCTCTCTATAGTGTCTAAGCTAGAGGTGTTAAGATTTTAGTGTGTTATTTTGATTTTTTTTAATATACTAACACAAGACTAACTTACCCTATATTGTATTAATGATTAACACTACCATATATATCATCCCTAAGCCTATTTTTAAAAAATTTCAAAGATTAATCAAATTTAAGGCATAAAAGGCCATAATCATTATAACATTCACTTTCACTTGCATTAAGCAATAGGTGAGAGAACTACATCAAGCTTGATCCATCTTCAAAGTATTGGTATTTAGAAAAATCTCTACATATTAGGGTGTTGAGGATGTCTTTTCCATCTTAATAACACACAAAATTATTTATTATGCCATACTTACAAGGAGATTAGGATTTACACATCAAATCATATTTTCTAGGTATAACATAGAGTTCTAGGTTTTTGTCACATAGGAATAGAATATATAGATACATGTGTAGGTGTTCCTAGAAAATAGGAATAGTCCAAAAATGGGGGCATTAGTGGCACATTGATGAAACTAAACACATATTGAACTACTATCGAAACTTGGTACGACTATCCAGTGAGAAGATGAATATGAGAATCTTATTGATGGCATAAACTACTACCTAGATATCAACTTTTAGAATCAAGATCATCCAGGATAGTTAGTTTTAAAATTAATATCTATTAATGCTTCTTTATTTATATAGTTAAAAAGTAAAACAAGGTCAAATTTACAACAAATTAGTACTTAATTCTTACATATTTATTCAAATATTATAGGCATCTTATCCCTTTAATCTAAACATAGGATTTTCATTATAGAACCATAAAAAGTTATATCACATAGTTCTTAGAGAAAGATCTAATCAATCTGATACTCCATATCATAATTAGCTGATGTAGACACCTAAAACTAGCCATCAATAACCTCTAATTAGGATTTTGGCTAATTTCCATCCAAAATGCACAATTTGGCCTAAAAACCCTAAAGCATGCTGAATGATGTGAAACTAACATATTCAAGTGCTGATTTTAGCTAGGGTATCCCTAAATGGGGAAATTTAAGTTATGGGCCAACTAAATTTGATCAGTTGGTTCTGATTCAAAATGCTAAATTTACACTTGGGTTCTCTAGATTGTTCTTCCCTATCAAATATTTTGAACAAGACATGTGCCCTTGTTATTTGTTTTTGGTAACTTCCTAAATGAGAATATGGCTCCAACACATCTAATAGTGCCTTCCAATTCTAATCCAGTAAAAATTTAGACCAATAACAAGACATTCTAATCAGTTTGAGTAAGTTTTACATAAAGTGCTTAATCATGCTTAAGATTTGATTAACCCAAATCAAGGCCTAATTAATAATTCAATGGAAACTTGTTGATTACTTGTTTTTAGAAATGAATATTGAATAGATACTTCATCAAGTGACCTCATTTCTTGAGAAGGCATCCCTAAGCCATAAATACCACAAATATCAAGATTCATGCTTCCCATGCCTCATCAATGCCCTCCATGATGCACTCCGTGCCTCTTGATTTACCCTTCTTCCAATGTCATGATGATGATAATTACAAACTTAATTCAAAAAATTTAATTAATCCTCAACAACACATTTCAATATTGAGATGGATGGTTGAGGTTGATTCTAATCAAATCCAAAAATCTATAAATAGGAGGCCTCACAACATTGTTTCTAAGCTATTTTGGTGAAAAGTTATTATACTAAAATATCTCCAAAGTACTTGATAATGCAAAGTTATAATGTCAAATTGATTTCAAGCCAAGCTAAGCCACAAGACAAAGGTGCCAAATATAGATGGAGGTAGCCAAGATTCCATTACCAAGGACTTCATGAGCACAAGCTGAGCAAGCCACCACTACAAAGGCATTTAGAGCATCCAAGGAAGGTGAAGGAATTATTGTGTTTTCATTCCTTGCTTTTTAGTTGTGTTTGTCATTTTCTTTTGTTAACTAAGCTCTCCCTAGTGTCTAGGCCTAGAGATTTTATGATATTACTATGTTTATTTAATTTTGTTTTCATTTTGAAACTAACACCATAGTAACCATCCTCTCTTGAGTCAAATTCCTAGATCACAATTGACAAATATCATTTATTTACACACTTGCTAAAGAAAAGAATAATTTTTTCATGAAATGAAGAGTGTTAGAAGGAATTTGAGCATCTTAAGGAGTATTCGGCCAATCCAACTATTTTATTACCACATTTATTGAATAATCCATTATTACTTTGCCTATCAACAACCTAAAATGACCTGAGGTCCCTTTTGGCATGACACAATGAATAGGGTAAGCATAATTCCATTTAGTACATGATCCAAACCCTGGTTGAATATGAGAATAATTATACGTTGATAAAAAAGGCTTTTTTAGCCATGGTGTTTATAGCCCAAAAGTTGTACTATTACATGATGAATAACAAGAGAACTATTATTTCCAAATTAGATCTGATCAATTACCTACTCTCCAAAATATCTTTACAAGGTTGCATGACACAGTAGATCATGATTTTGAGTGAGTTTGAGATTGAATATGCCAATCATAAGGCCATCAAGGGGAAACTATTTATAGATAATCTTGTAAAAGCTCCTCTTCATGATACTCAACCTCTTACATTTGGATTTATAGATGAATCCATTATGACCATAATGAAGTATAAGAACTTCCTAAGGTAGAATAGTGTCAAATGTATTTTGATGGTTCCTTCACCACACATGGATTAGGTACTAGAATATTTTTTATCATTATACAAGGGGATATTATTCTTAAGTCATTTCAAATTAGATTTCCATATACTAATAATATGGTTGAATACAAAAAACTCATCATAGGGCTTCATCAAGTAGTATAATAAAACATCTAGCATTTACTGGATCATGGTGATTCACATTTAATAATCAATTAGGTCATAGACTAATATAGAATGAAGGTTGAAAACTCAATACCATATAAAGACAAAGTCGATACTCTCAAGAAATAAATTGAAAATTTTCATTTTTAATGGATACTTAGAGCTAATAACATAATAAATAAGGCCATAGACAATATTGGTTCCATGATTTAGATCACAGATAAATATAGGGACTACTAATTTCTTATGGAACATATCTTAGCATTGGCATATGAATGATCAGCTATAAAGATAATTTATGATAGTGTTGGTCCCACATCTCCCTAATATTTTAACATATATGCCTACCTCCAAGACCAAATTATTCCACCTAACTTTTCATATAAGAAATAAAATTCCTTCATCCATAAAGTTAGTTGTTATACTTTACTTGGACCAACCCTATATTGTATAAGTTATGATGTAACTCTACTTCATTATTTACCTTTGACTGAATCTATATTAGCATTTAGGGAATTTCACAAAGGAGTGTGTGGATCTTCCACCAGTGGGGAAATCCTAGTCAATAAATTTTTGTGTACTGGTTATTACTAGAAGACTATGGAAATAGATGTAGTTACATATGTGAAAAAAGTGTAAAGCATGAAAATCATTCTAATTTGATTCATGCTCCAACCAAGATGCGCAAACCACTAACCACACCATGGTTATTATCAACATGGGGACTCAAAATCATAGTTAAAATTAATATTACATCCTCAATGGACATAAAGATGTCCTAATTACTACCTAATATTTCACTAAATAGGTGGAAGCCATTCCCCTCACTTACATAAGTGATATGCAGATATAAAAAATCATATTCAACCATCTAATTTACCATTATGGTATTACCTCTAACATTATATCTTGTAATGGAGGATCATTTTTATTAAATATGTGAAAGAATTTTGTACCCAATACCATATCAAACAACAGTTATCTACCACCTATTACCCACAAAGCAACAACCAAGCTAATGCTTCTAACAAAACCATTATCAATATTATGAAGAAGATTTTCATTGATGTTGGTAATAATTATCACTTTTAGCTATCTAACAACGTCCAAGAATATTGTACTACATTTTATACAACAACAAGAGATACACCCTACTCACTTGTTTATGTAACTGAGGCCATTCTTCTTATCAATGTCAATTTACCTTATCTATGGATGATGAGGACTATAGAGTAGATCACTTACAACATTTGGACTTAGTTTATGTAAAAAAAATGTATATATTGAATAACCTTTAGTATTATCAAATAAAATTATAAGGATATTATAATCAACATGTTATGCATTGAGAATTTGACCATGGTAACCTTGTGTTAAAACAAAATCAGAAGAATGTCAATACTGAGCCAAAGAAGAAAGGAAAGTTCAAACCTAACTAGTTAGGGCCTTATGTATTTATTTTTAATTATGATTTTAGAGCATAAAAACTTGCCACACTAGAAGGAGATGAAATTGATGAATTGATGAACATAATGCACCTTAAACATTTTTATGCTTGAGGGACTTAAATTATTGTGTACAAGGATCATTTAAGTTATGCGATATTATACCTATTCTTTATATCATACCTATTGACCAAATTTTAATTTTAGACAAATTAGGTCAACCAATACATTTATAATCTTTTTTGATGTTTCCATATGTCTTATGGGTGTGTCATGTTGGTCTATCATCTTATTTATCCTTGTTCTAGACTTCAGTTAAGTCTATCTTCCTTGTACTAGTCTAGTCAACCAAGGTCAACCTTAGTCAACTCTAGTAAAACAAGGTAAAAGTTTCAAACTATGTTGGATATGTCCTAGTGTGGTATTTTATATGTTTAAGGTGTCTTTAAGTCATTCATTTATCCTTTACCATGTCTTATGTGCAAAAGAGCCTTTTGGTCATATTTTTAGACCATTTAATAACTTGTATGGACTTTCAAGGAATCATATTTGTCAAAAAGTTATTTTTCAATGTGGTAGAGGTTAGGATATATTAGGAAGTGATTATATTTAGTTCAAGAAGTAGTTATATGTAGAAATAGGTAGTTTTTCCTTAATTTTAGGCTATTAATGGCACTTGTATAGACTTGGAAAGTCCTCCTTCAATAAAAATGTGGTAAAATTTCTATTCTCATCCCTAAACTAATTTTCATGCTTGGTGTGATGATAAAATGTCAAAAAGTTTATTCTTTTATTTTGTTTATTCTTTTTATCTTTGCAAGCCAAGAAAGGTCATCTTGAAATGCTTGATGTGGATCATACAGTTTGAGTAGGGAGGAATTATCTTGGGGGTTGAAAGTATTATAATTCTACTTCATTTTCATGAAAAGAGTTCTTAATTTTATGGATTCTTCTTTATGAATCATCGCTAAGACCTTAGGTATCCTTTTATGCTTTCACATCTAAGAAGGGTATAGGTTTGTACCTATTTCTTGTTTTTTTAAATCTATGGAGATATATGATTTTCATGGAGTATTTTTAGGTTTAAATAGGCCCTCTCCATGATGTTTTCATTACCCAAAAATCTCTCTCTTAATGTCCTTGATGGAGAACTCCCAAATTATTATTTCTCAAGTTTACAATCATAGATGTGTAGCCTATGTTATAATGAACTATAGAGGCCCCATGGAGATGTTCTAATGTTTATGGATTAATTATAGTTATTTTATTTCATTGAATGATATTATGGGAGAAAAAATCAACATTCTTCAAAAAAAATTCCTTACTTTTCTTGCTCACTACCTTGTTAGTAGAATAAACACTTACAGTTATCTCATACAAGAGTTTCAAGAGGATTGTATGGAGGTATGGGTGGTAAAATACATGATGAAATTCTTTTTGAGATTATAAAATACTAAAATTTTCATAAAATACATGTCATAAGGGTTAGATTTCTATGCAAAGTATAGGTTTTATTTCAAAAGATGATAAAATTGTATATGGTCCCTCTGCCCCTAAAATAAAAAATAGAGAGCTTTATGTTTTTTAAAAAAAATTGGATCAATTTTAAGAGTGACTTCTTGATAAAATATAATATTCACATATACTAGTTATACTATGATTTTATCTCTTTTTAAGAGAAGGAAAATTATAAATCTAAAGGACCATGAGTTCTAAGACTCCAAAGTCATGCTTGGGTACATGGATTTGTGTTAATGATATCTATAGGTTTAAGACCAAAAGGGGAAATTTATTTATCAAGGTTGTAGATTAAGCATTGTTTTCATGATTGAGTGTTATCATTTTTTGAGTGACACATAATATGATATGAATTATCTTTCAATAATATGATATAATTGACCTCAATAATGTGCAACTATAGTTTGTGTAGAGATATGAAATGTGTACCTACAGCTGAGAGCAGGCAGTAATCTAAGAGATAAGTTTTGGTGGTATTTAAGCACAATAAAATTAATATAAAGGTGAAGGTAAATATTATCTTATCACAAAACCTAAAACATATCTATCAACACCATGACCATGATATACATGAGCCACTTAGACCAATAGTCAAGCACAGGGCAAGTTGACTGTATCAGTCAAGGAGAAAACTCAGTCTTGGGATTCTAGAAACTAGCAAAGGAGGTTGGAAAAGGAATAATATGATAAAATAAAATATGATAAATTTTATAAGGAATGTGTTGACCTCTATGATTATACCAAAAATTGAGTTAGGCAAACTCAAAATTCACAGGGCTATAATAGAACCTACATCCATGTTAAAAAATGGATACAAAGAGTGAGCTAGTATCAATGTATAGTAGTTTTTGAGGGAACCTAAGGTGTTTGGAAGAATTGAGTATGAATTTTTTGAACTCCATATGGTGTCAATAGGGTTTTTTTAACCATGATAAACCCAATACATTCCTTCAAGGTAGGATAGTTGACTGTGTCATCTTAGTAAATAGGTAGAACCATCATCTTGTAAATTTTAGAGCATAAAGGGTGTACAAGAGGGCATACACGTGATGGAGTTTTAAAAATAGTATTAGGCATAAAATAATGTAATATCCACCTACATTAGGGCCCTTATAAAGGATTTATGTCAATCAAACATGAAGAGAGCTTTTGGTGGGTTGGATAATGTATTAAGACTTATAAGAGGAAGACCAATATAAAATCAGCATTATGTGACCTTATAAGGTTTCTCAAAAGGTCAAATGAAATAATAAATAGATTCATATGACCTCTATATACACCTAAAGGAAAATAGTCTCATTCAAGAGTAAAATAGGGTACAATCAAAGTGTGAGATGAGTTTAACAAAGAATAGGGTATGTGATATGTTATAGAAAGAGTCACATTATAAAATGATTGAGATTGATTTATAAAAGGAAAAAAACCACCTCGTGAACCTTATTCAAGGATGAGAATCAAAATTAAATCCCTTTTCAAGGCATTTATAGTCCATGTATGGAGACCTTACACATAGTCTACCTATACAAACCCAGTGTTGGGTTTTATGTCTCTTGGAGGCCCTATCATAGGAATTGGAAGCTCAAATTTGGTAAAACGTACCCTAAAAACATATATAAAACCATAAAAGATTTTTTTTGTTGAGAAATTAAGGCAACATGCCTGTGTTCTATCTCAAAGATAGGGCACTTTTGCCTTGCTTGAAATTGGTAGTTTTGTGGAATGAGGTAAGTAAGATGAATCAAGATCTAGGGGAACATAAATGGAATGTGTGTAGAGATGATTTAAATCAAAAAAAATATTAATGAACTTTATATATGTTTTTAAACCAAATAGGGTTCCTTATGCAACTAGACCTACAGTTAAACCCAATAAGCATGGTTATTTCTAGAGCCCAAGATAGAGCTTAATTTAATTTATAGCCCTAAGTGAACTTTTAAATTGATTATGATATGTATATGGGGTAATTTTAGAGGTGTTATAGATATTGAAATGAAAATATATTCATTAAAATGATCTAATCCGTTAAGGTTGAAATCAAACCTAAACATGAAGTTAAAACATAGTGCTAAAAGAGGAGATATTTCACACCTTTAGCTTTGGAAATGCTATGCAACATGTGGGATCATGTTTTTGGGGCTCACATAGATGTATTAAATCTACTTGTGGGCATATAAAACAAAGAAGAGACCCTTTTTGAGCCTTAGACCAACTCAGACCCTAATAGAATGTAGGAAAGGAGTTTAAATGGAAACTTTAGATGCTTAGAAATTTCATGAAACTTTACATGGGAAGATGAGTTATTTGGAGATGATGGAGAGGGTCCTTAAGAAGCCTTTAGTGGAATTGGGAGATAATTCCAATGTTTTTTCTTTATGAACAAATGTTAAGACCACAAACTATTCCAAACCTTCATGAAAGCCTCTTATGGACCCGATTATGGAAATCTTGCATTTGGAGAATGAGAATGGGATGTAAATGCCATGAAACTTTGGATACATGTAGAATAATCTCTCAGGATCCCTCCAATGGTATTTTTTTGTATGAAACTATATGGATGGAGTCAAAAAAAGGCTTTTTTGACATTTTTGTGCATTTTGTAGATTTGGGAGAGTTTCAAAGGATGCCATCAATTTTGAGAGATACTTTAGGAATTTTTATAAGTATTCATATACATTTGTTGAGATATATCATCTCCTAATTGTGCTTACCATCTCTTTAATTTTATCCAGTCATAATGAATGGGTAGTGAACACTTAGCAAAAGTGATGAAAATCCATTTGGAAAGCTTTTAAGGTATATTATATGAAACTAATGATCTGAAAAACTCTTTACAAGTGTCATTACTCCTTGTGCATGGATTAGATTTTATAATTGGGAATGTTTTGGGTGCCAAGTATGAGAGTTGTATGGAAAGAACTCATTTTAGTTTTATCATGGATGATTGTGCATGGAAAAAAGAATAGGAATGATCAGAGACTAATAAAATTCATGTGAGGTCTTTTTAGTAACCCCTCCCCTTTAGAGAAATCATCAGACCTAACCCTATTTAGTGGTGAGGTAGTTTTGGAAGGTAAATCATATAGGTAGTTTTCTATGCAAGGAAAAGAGTTTTTAGGCCAATTTACAAGAGTTTGATGATTTGATATGACATGTTCAACTTCTAATATTGCATGAATCATCCCATATCTCAATTAAATGCATAATTAATTGATATTTTAAATTTGAAAAGTGTCTTTATGACTCTTGAGATTCTCTTACAATTTCAATAAATTTTACCTTTTTGGCTATTATATAAATCTCTCCACCCAGGTATGGTGAATCCCTACAATTTTTTTGTTAAAGATAATAAAGATAGTTATTTTTACCTCAGTCAAGATTTCACTAAGTGTACACAATGGTTGTTGATCTTGTGCAAGAGTATTTTGGTTTACCTTCACATGTACTCTTCCTAGTGCCTTGTGTGTTTTGGAATTTCTCTTTTGCAGGTCAGCAAGAAGTGTCTAATTTGATTATAGGTATAGTGAGTAGTTTATTAAATAGTGTTTATAAGGATTCTTATTGTCTAATTACTCCTAACCTATCCTCTCTTTAAGATCTCATGCTTGAAATTTTGATGTGATAGGGAAGATACTTATTGGATGAAGTGTATGTGTAGACTTCTTGTTTCCAAGTGCATGTTAGATGGTATGAGTAAACACATTATTTGGTGTATCACATCCCATATATTAGATTTCATCTTAGCTATCTTTCTCCCTTTTCATTCCCCCAAGTGTTAGTAGTAGGCTTGAGTTATAGTGATACATCAAGGGGAACTAGCCCCTAATTTAGAGATCCACCTCACATTTAGTGACCCACAGCCTTGAGGTGGTTCCATTGTGCCACTTGGACAAGGAGAGACTTCTCATATCCTCATTAAGTGCAAGTTAAAGTGACTAAATTTTTTGTCACACCTAGTGCGACTCTTGTTCTAAGAGCTTAAGGAGTTTTGGTGTTATCATCAAGATAACAACCTTAGGAGGTAATTTCACTAAGCATCAATGACAAATCCAAGAATAAACCTATTGGTTAAGTGACCCAAGTACTATAATTAAAGTTTTTTTATTATTCTATGGTCTTTTCATGAGTGATTCATGGATAATTTTTATGTTGAGTTGTCTTAACATAATTTGAGAAAAAATATCCCTCTTAGCCTATTCCTCCTCAATATGAACATGTCCTTGGCCAATATTGTCATAATCCCCATCAATCATATGTTGCCTATGATCAGCCCTATCAAGCTTTTACTTCACCTAGTCCACCTAGTTCCTCTCTATGTCATTTCATTGCAAGTTTCAAGAATACTCTCATTGGCTATAAAGACTACATGTTAGACCTTGATATTAGAAGTGGTTGTGGTTAAGTTATCCATAGTGATTGTATCAAAAGTAAGATAAATGATTTTGAGCAAGTCAAGGAAGAATGGATGCCTATAGAGAGATATAATTGGAAAGTTATTTCTAATGAGATGCCTGAAGTTTGTTGCATAATTTTCCATCTAGAAGAGAGGTTAAGAGCTCATGAACTAGCTCATTCTTGGTAGCCCCAATATATCCCACATCAACCTTCAAGTGTGTCAAATATTCCTTTCCAAGATACTAATCCAACCATGTTTCAAAATAACCCAAGTCCTTCATGCATTCCCCAAAGTTTCCCTTCTTGGAAATCCATCCAAGAGAGTAGTCAAAGGAAGGAGGATATCATTGTTGAGTAGGTTGAATTATTTGGAGAATATTTTGAGAAAGGAAGATTGAGTTTTGAGACTCATCTTGACAATAATATTGAATTGGCCATTCATATTTTAAGGCAATCCATCTTGGAAAGAGAAAATTAACTCTCTAATTCTACTTTTCCAAATTGGAATAAATTTGACAAGCCCAAGGAAACCCTAAGTTTCCTAAACCTATCTTTCATCCTTCATTTGTATCTCAACCTCATGAATAATCCTCTAAGCATAGTTTCCCAAGATGGAAAGAGATAGTGGAAACTTGTGAAAAGAATAACAAGAGATGTTTAAGTGGAGAAGTTAAAAGTGGACATAAACTTGAAACTACTCAACTCCCTCCCACCCCTCTTTAAGAATCCAAACCCATCTTTCCACCTCCTCTAGTTGATCCATTTTTCCCTTATCATGTTGAGGATTACATTTCTCATTAGGAATATTCTTTAGATAAACTTCCTATTTTTGAGATGCTTAATATTGACATCACTAAGAGGGAATAAGAGATAGAGATTTCAGATTGGATTAATGATGAGAAAGAGATGACTCCTTGTGGAGATTTTGAAGATGACATTCCTTGTGTTGAAAAAGATGCCTTAGAAGGAGTTCTTTTGGATTCAAAAGAAGAAGAGGAAAATGTTTCTCTTATTTTTCCAATTCATAATTCTGATCAAGAGAAGGGTGATGAATTTTAGCAAAAATTTGAGGACATTTTCAATGAATTTGGAACCCCCAAGGAGTTTACAACTCCTTTAGAGCTGACTACAAGACATGATAAGCAAGATGTTGTGTCTCAATAACAAGAAATGTGGAACACATACATTTAAATGTTCAAAGACTATGAGGATAATGAGAGGATAAGAATTTGAAGAGGACAAACCCAAGCTATTGAATAGAAAACATGTGTTGAGGAGCATCATCATCAAGAGAGTGTAGCTCATGATGGAATAATCTATGATGATATTGAGCCTTTCGAGGATGGTTCAAAAGTTAATCCTATACCCATCTATGAAGTTAATCCCACCAACATCAAGGAATATTTTTATGAAGAAACACTACTCAAATGATATGACACAAAACTTCTTGAATATTTTCAGCAAGCTGTAATAAATGAGAAGCACAATGGGAACCTACAAGAAGATATAGGTCTACAACAAGCTGTCCCATTCATGTATATGTAAATATATCATGAGGAGATAAAAATATAGTATTATTAGGCTTGTTTATAGGTTAAATAGGACTACATATACCTTAGATACTTGTGGGAAGTGACTCCATTAGATGGCATGCCAAACCAAGGACCAAAAATGAAACACAAGTCATCTAGTACCCCATCCAAAAGGATGCATGCTTAGCATCCTAATTAATCTAGTGAGGAAGGAGATTTAAGGTAATTCCTTTTTGATCTAGAAAGGGAGGTATTTTTAAGTTTAATCTACATAATTAGTTTACTTTTTTTTGTGGCTTGTGTTTCCCTAAGTGCTTAAAAGTACAAGTGTTATCTTTACTTTGTGTGGTTGCTTGGTATTTTTGTGTATTGCTCTTTCCATTGTGTATTTTGAGGTAAGTCAGATATATTTTTAGTCAAGTAAAAGTATGGTAATACTATTTCCAAGTGAATTTTGACTTCCTTTTCATAATGGATAGGATAAGGCTACTGGTCCTTAACATAGGCAAGCATATTACCCCCTAGGAATTACCAAAAGTGTTGACCAATTTTGACATTTAGTAAAATTAGGTCAACCCCTACATTTATAAATTTTTTATAGGTTTCCATATGTATTATGGGTGTGTCATGTTGTTCTATCATCTTACTTATCCTTGTTTCAGCCTTCGTTTAAGTGTATCTTCCTTGTATTAGTCTAGTCAATCTTGGTCAAATCTAGTCAAACCTAGTCAAAGTTTCAAATTATGTTGGATATGTCCTAATATGGTATTTTATATGTTTTAAGGTGTTTTAAAGTCATTAATTTATCCTTTACCATTTTTTATGTGCAAAAATAACCTTTTGGTCATATTTTTAGCCCATTTAATGACTTATACAGACTTTCAAGGAAGCATATTTGTCAAAAAGTTGGTTTTCAATGTGGAAGAGGTCAATATCTATCAATAAGTGATTATATTTAGTTTAAGAAGTAGTTATATGTATAAATAAGTATTTTTTACTTAATTTTAGGCTATTAATGGCACTTGTATGGACTTGGGAACTCTTCCTTCAGTGAAAAACATGGTAAAACATCTCCTCACCTCCCTAAACTCATTTTCACACCTAGTGTGATAAGAAAATGTCAAAAAAATCATTATTTTCTTTTATTTCTTCTTTATTATCCTTGTAAGACAAGAAAGGTCATTTTCAAATGCTTGGTGTGGGTCGTACAGTTGAAGTTGGGAGGAATTCTCTTGGGGATTGAAAGTAATCTAAGTCTAGTTAATTTTCATCACAAGATTTCTCAATTTTATGGCTTATTATTTATGAATCATCACTAAGACCTAAAGTAGCCTTTTATTCATTCACATCCAAGAGGGGTATAGGTTTGCACCTATTTCTTGTTTTCATAAGTCTATGGAGCTGTATGGTTTTGATGGAGCATTTTTATGTTTGAATAGGCCATCTCCATGATGTTATCATCATCTAACACTCTCTCTATCTCTCCTAATGTCCTTGATGGAGAACTCAAAAATTATATGTGTTTCACAAGTTTGTAGTCATAGATGTGTATCTTGTGTTATAGTGAACTACAGAGGCCCCATGTAAATGTTCTAATGTTATTAGATTCATTATATTTATTTACTTTCATTGAATGATCTTATGGGAGAATATATCAACATTATTCAATGAAAAATCCATATTTCTCTTTCTTATTACTTTGTTAGCAAAATAAAAAATTACAATTATCTCATACAAGAGTTTCAAGAGGCCTATATGGAAGTATAGGTGGTAAAACACATGATGAAATTTAATTCAAGGTTATAAAATACCTAAAGGGTCATAGAATACATGTCATAAGGGTCAAATTTATACTCAAAGTATAGTTTTTCCTTTAAAATATGATAATATTTTATTTGGTCCCTCTGTCCCTAAAATAGAAAACATAGAGCTCTATGCTTTTTTATAAAATTAGATAAATTTGAGGAGTGACTTCATGACAAAATATAAGAGCCCCATATAGTATATATACTATGATTTTATTTCCTTGAAAGAGAATGAAAATTATAAATCATAAAGAACATGAGTGTTAAGATTCCAAAGTCATGCTCAGGTACAATGAATTGTGTCAATGACATCTATAGGTTTAACACCAAAAGGGGAACTTTATTTATCAAGGTTTTAGATTCAACATTATTCACATGATTTAATTTTTTCACTTGATTAGTGACACACAATATGATATTAATTATATTTAAATAATATTATATACTTGACCTAAACCATGTGCAACTATAGTCTGTACAGAGATATGAAATGTGTACCTACAATTGAGAGCAGATAGTAATCTAGGAGATGAGTTTTGGTGGAAATTTAGCCCACTCAAAGTTAGCTCAAGGTGAATCTAAATATTATTTGATCACAAAAACTAAAATGGATTTATCAACACCATGACCATGATCTAAATGATCCACTTACACCAATACTAAAGCATATGGCAAGTTGACTGTATTAATCAAGGAGAAAACTCAGTCTTGGGTTTAAAAAAACTAGCAAAGGAGGTTGTAAAAGGACTAATATGTTAAAATAAACTATGATAAATTTCATAAATAACATGATTACCTCAATTATTCTACCAACAAGTGATTTAGGTAAACTAAAACCTCATAGGGCTATAATGCGACCTACAACCATGTTAAAAAATGGATATAGACAGTGAGCTAGTATCAATGTCTAGTAGTGTTTGAAGGAGCCTAAGGTGTTTGGAAGAATTGAGTATGAATTTTTTGACATATAGCAGGTGTCAATAGGGTTTTTCAAATCATGACAAACCCAATACATTACTTCAAGGTAGGACACAGTTGACTGTGTCATCTTAGTAAACAAGTAGAACCATCATCTTGTAAATTATAGAGCATAAAGGGTGCACAAGAGGGCATAAACATAATGGGTAGATTATATGAAAAATTGATCATATTATAGTCTTTAAAATTTAGTTTTAAAACTAGGATTAGGCCTTAAATCATGGAATCTCCACTTATAGTGGGGCCCATAGAAAGCATTTATCTCAATCAAATATGAAGAGAGATTTTTATGGATTAGATAATGTCTTAAGAATTCTAAGTGGGAAACCAATTTAGACTCAGAATTATGTGACCTTAGAAGGTATCTCAAAAGGTAAAATGAAATAATAAATATATTCCTATGACCTTTATATACACCTATAGGAAAAAGGTCTCAGTTAAGGGTAAAATAGGGTACAGTCAAAGCATGAAGCCAATCTAACAAAGAAGAAAAAAATCACCTAATGAACCTTACTAAATGAGTAAAATTAAAAGGAAACCCCTTTTCAAGGCATTCACAGTCCATGTATGGATACCTTACACATAGTCAAACCTAAATGGGAAGTGAAAACCTAATGCTAAAAGAGGAGGTCTTTCACACTTTTAACTTTGGACGTGATTTAAAACCTATTAAATCATGTTTTTGGGGCTCACAAAGATATATTCAAGCTATTGGTGTGCATATAAAACCAAGGAGACCCTTTTTAAGCCTTAAACCAACTCAAACCCTCATAGAATGTATGAAAGGAGTTTGAATTGCAGCCTTGGATTCTTAGAACATTCATGAACCTTTACATGGGAAGATGAGTTATTTGGAGATGATGGAGAGGGTCCTTAAGAAGCCTTTAGAAGAATTTGGAGAGAATTCTAACATCTATTCATTATGAACAAATGTTAAGATGAGAAGCTATTCTAAACCCTCATGAAACCCTCCTAAGGACCTGATTGGGGAAATATTGCATTTAGAGCATGAGAATGGGATGGAAATTCCATGAATCTTTGGAAACATGTATAATACTATCTCAATCTCCCGTTAATGTTATTTTGTTATATGAAACTATACAAATGAAGTCAAAATAGGGATTTCTTTGAAATTTTTGTGTGTATTATATATTTGGGAGAGTTTCAAAGGATACCATCACTTTTGAGAGATATTTTATGACTTTTTATAAGTACTCATATCCATTTTTTGATCTATCTCATCTCTTAAGTCTGCCTACCATCTCTTTCATTTCAACTAGTCATAGTGAATGGGCAGTGAACACTTAAAAAATTTGGTGAAACTCCATTTGGAAAGTATTTTAATGACTATTTGATGAGAATAATTATATTTAAACTCTTTATAAGTGTTGGATTAGATCGTATAATTGGAAAGGTTTTGGGTGTCAAGTGTGAGAGGTGCATGGAAAGAAGTCATTTTAGGACTATCATGGATGATTGTGCATGGCCAAATGAATAGGAATGATTAGAGACTAGGAAAATGCATGTGAGGTATTTTTAGTAATATCTCCCCTTAATATCAATCATCAAAACTAATTGTATAAGTGGTGAGGCAATTTTCTTTATAAGGAGAAAAATTTTTAGGCCACTTTACAAGAGTTTGATGATTTTTATATGACACTTGAAGCTCCTAATATTGCATAGATCACCCAATATATATCTTACATTAAAAATTAATAGATATTTTTAGTTTTACAAGTGTCTCTATGACTCTTGATCTTCTCTTTCTCTCTCTCCTCTCACAATTTCTTTAAATTCTAGCCTTTTTGGCTATTGTACAGATCTCTCCACCTAGGTATGGTGAACCCCTTCAAAAATTTTGAATTAAGATAATAAATATAGTTGTTTTTACCTCATTAAGTATGTAAATAAGTGTAAATAGTGGTTTTTAGTCTTGCGCAAATGTATTTTTTCTTACCTTCACATGTACTCTTCCTAGTGCCTTATGCGTTTTAAAATTTCTCTTTTAAAAGTCAACAAGAAGTGTCTAATTTGATTAAAGGTATAGTGAGTATTATATTAAATAGAGTTTATTAGGATTGTTATTGAATAAGTCCTCTTAATCTAGTCTCTCTTTAATACCCCATTATTGAAACATTGATGTGAAAGGTAATATTGTCATTGGATGAAGTGTATGTGTAGACTTCTTCTTGGTTCCAAGTGCAAGTTAGATGGTGTGAGTAGAAAAATTATTTGGTGTATCACCTCCCATATATTATATTTTATTTATTTTTCTACCTTTTCATCCCCCAAATTTTATTATTAGGCTTGAGCTATAGTGATGTATCAAGGGGAACTAGCTCTTAATCTAGAGATCCACCTCACATTTGGTGACCCATAGCCCTGAGGTGGTTCCATTATGCCACTTTAATGAGGAGATACTTGTCATATCATCATTGGGTGAAATTTAAAGTCAC
This sequence comes from Torreya grandis, assembly GCA_037957365.1. Taxonomy (NCBI): domain Eukaryota; kingdom Viridiplantae; phylum Streptophyta; class Pinopsida; order Cupressales; family Taxaceae; genus Torreya; species Torreya grandis. Next base: position 140,398 of record JARHVA010000369.1, read on the forward strand.
AAAAATACCCTATACCCATTCCCACCATGCCTTAACCTTTTTATAGCTAGTTCATTTTACCTAACTCCCGAATATCACATTTGGCCCTGGTTTGATTCATTTACGCTTTAAACACATTCAATGGTTGATGTTAGATTTATTTATAGTAGTTGTTTCATATTAAAAATTATGGGTGCAAGTATAAGAAATCAATATGATATTAGCACTATAAATTTCATCCTTCATTAGTTGTTACATTATATATCATTACTCATGCTAATAATTATAACCTCTTATGGGAAAATTAGTACCACTGATCCTTGAAATTATTTCCTAATTATAATTACCTTTGGGAAAATTAGGAACAACCACATTACCATGCAATTTCGTATTACCTTTCCATCACTATTGCCATAACTTTCCATTTGCCTATACCTAAACTTATTGGTTCTTAGTTGGATGCCTTTTGTGTAGGCAAAATTACAATGACTTGAAGTCCTTTTAGGACTATATAAGTAGCTCTTGATTCATGTTGAGGTTAGCATAGTCAACCCTTTCTCATGATATCACCATTTTGTGAGTATATTTAAGCCATTCTCTTTCCATTTTATGATTTTGGACCATGTTATATCTCATGATTTTTCCATTAATATAAGACACTAAAACAATAAATTAAGCTCCAATTAGACTATGCAAGTAACACTCTATGTTTTTTGAGGTCAAATTGGACTATGTAGGGAATCTCACCATTTTATGAGAAAATTTTATGTTTTAATGCTCTTACCATTTTGTAAACAACCTAAGACATGTTATTTATGTTTTGAGAGTTAGACCATTATATGTCTTATGATTCTTGATCGATTTGAGATTCCTAAAAACTTCCAACAACATTTAAAATATTTTCAAAACCCTTAAACATTTCAAAATCCATGGGAAAATCTTAAAAATCCTAAAATAATGAATGTTGGCTTAGAATTTTCATGTGAGATATAAATCCATAAATTCTTTTTGGTATGGACACTCTTACTTATATGGCTCCATTTCTAGGCCACCTTAGCCTTTTTCCTCCCATTTCCTAGAGAACTACATCAGCCTGAGCTCCACATACACTATGTAGGTAGCACTTGGATATATGATGTATCTTAGGTTAGATCAACCATGACCATTTCTTTATCACTTAGTTTCCTTTTTGAACCACAAAACCACTTCTTTGCCTTAAATATTATGGATCCTATAGCTATTTCATAATTAATCACTTATCCTTTAATTTACCCATCCTTATTAGCCTTAACCACAACTCTCATTATTTTTTTAGGAACCTTATCCAATGATTTCACTATTTTGTTAGCAATCTCAACCAACTCCCTCAATATTTTGTGATAAAACTTAACCAATGTTGTCACCATATTATGAGAAACCTCATCCAATGATCTCACCATTTTTAGAGATAGGTTGTTTATATTAACATTTAAAATAAGTTTTCCATGCTTAAGATATAAATTTTCATTATGGTTGTTCATAACGATGATGCATAATATCACAAGTTACATAAAAAATAATGACAATAGAGACTATCATATCAATTCAATGGTAGTACTTCTCAAATATTTCATAGTGGCATATCCCAAACATCACCCAAACATAGAGTAATTAAACAATAAATGAATTATAATCCTTACTAGTTAGGAGGTACATCTTAATACTAGAAGGTAGCATAAATGCATACCTATCCTATATACCAGTTCACTATCAATATGTGATTATGAGTTCACTATGTGAGGTTCGTTGGCCCCATTATGGAAAATCAACATTTGTCCCCTAATTCTTGATTAAACCAAGCTATTCACTGTTATGGTTATATCAATGTTAATAAGGATGAGCATCTCTACATTGGCAGGTATAACTAAATCATTCATATTAAGTAATTATTATACTTATATTCTATTCCTAATTCCATTTTCTCCCACTTTTGGGTGAACTAGATTGGCTTGAGGTCTATTTGGACTATGTAGGCAGTGCTTAAATACATGATGTATCTTAGGTCTACTTAGACACCATTTTTCTTCCAATTATCTCTTTCATCATTTTGTGCATCCTATTATGCATGGTTATTTTTGGCTTCTTTAGTCTTTGAAAATTCATTATACATTACCTCTATGTTTTTGCTTACTCATCTTTAATTTGTGTAATAGGTTATATCCTTGAGTGATGCTTGTTAATCTACCCTAGTGGGGAATAGTCAGTTTATTATGATCAAATCTTCCTTACTAGGGAAAAATAATTATTCAATCTAGGTCATGATAATTACTATAAAAACCTTTCAAAAAATCATTATTTCAACACATCCACCCTACTGGGGCACATACCCATGCCACTCATTTAAACCACATTTGGGAAAATTAATGTCTAAAACTATGTTACTAATTATAACTTGCTTTGTGCAAATTAATATTTTAATCAATGTGTACAAGAATTACTTGATTAGATTAACCTCACCCATGGTTTAATTTCATTCTTCTTCTTTATATTTTTTGAGGGACTATCCATCAATCATATATTGGCTAGTCCCTTAAGGGGCCATCACAGGCTTCACAAATTTTGTTTGGAGAATCATTTCTCAATAATTATTTTTGTTTTCTTCTTAAATGAATTATTCATTATTTGAAAATATTTTATGATTCATGTGTCTTGTAGTGAATTCTAAAATAGGGATAAATTATAGACACTCACTTTCAGCCACTTTCATGCCTAAAGTAGGATTTAGATCAATTTCTAGCAAATGATTCAATTTAAGCCTAAAAATCAACTAAAATATACAAATTTAGTCATGTAAGGGATTTAATTTCTTATAAACATGGTACAACTTAATTATTTGGGGTAATACTTTGTTGCACTAATAACCTAATTTGATTTCAACCCTAGTCAAGTTGTGACCTAGAAATTTGATATTCTTGGGATATCAAGTTATTAATTCAAAACAATTTCCAAAAACCAAAAAACCCTAAGTAGGTTTAACTAAAAAGGAAACCTCAATTAACTTTCTTATGTAAAAATTCCACATTGTATTAGTGAATTTCATTTATCGAAAAAGAATTTTTTTGCCAAATATGAAGTCAATGTCAAAAGAGCTAATAAAGCAATTTCTTAATTCTTAATATTACAAAAAGGTGAATCATAACCTAACAAATATCTAAAGTTACTTGTCATGGCTCATAAATATCTGAAGATGAGTTTTCAAGACTTCATGAGTGATTTTACCCAACCCAAGTTATCTTGACTCAACCTCAATTATTTTATACTCAACCAAAGTTAGAACTAAACCTAACCTCCCTAGGGTTAGAGTTAGTTTTGAGACCTATAAATATAGGGTCCCTCACTCTACCCAAACAAGATTTTGTGTGTAAGTTTATTCTATAGTAATGCCTTCAAAAAGCCATGAAAGTAATGTTATAATACCCATTTTGTACTAAGATTCATGCCAAGCCAATCCAAGCCTATAAATTTCACTATGGCCATTAGAAAAGTGATACCGATATGGAGAAACATTGATATAAGTATCTAATTTCATAGACCAAGCACACACATATATTATGATAGAAATTAAACATCAACTTTGATAAAGGAGGTAAAATTATTGTGTGTTTTTATCTATATTTTGTGGTCTTATTCATTATGTTATGCTCCCCCTAGTTCTTAGGTAAAAGTTTTTAGTTTTATTGTATTATTATGCATGGATTTTTATTTTCTTCACTAACAAGGAACTAATAAACACTTGTATGTTCTTAAGACTCATAAGATATAAGTATATATAAGAATAATATTTTAGTCCTATGATATCGTATACACTCTATTCACTTTGATTTTGATCACACTTCTACCCTATGTCATATTTATAGGATTTTGTGGCCTAGAACCTTATCTTAAGGGAGCTTGTCTTATGGTGTATTTTAATCTCAATAGTAATATTCATTCAGATTTATTGACAAAGGATATCTTAGATATTTATCCAAATAATTAAATTTTGTAACACACAACATATCTTGAAAATATTCACTTGATCCAATGAGAATATTTATGCTTGACAGGTCTACCCCAAGGTAAGTATTTATAACTCTACACTCTTTCCTTTGTATATTTAGTAGATTATATGCTACTTTTTGTGCAATTAATGAATGTGTTCCTATCCTTTTTGAAAATTTATTGACACCAATTAAGTTTATGTAGTTATAGGAATTTTTAGACTTTCCAAATTTCACATTAGGTTTCATAGACCTCTATTTGGTTTACCATTGCATCTTACCCAACTATAATAATTTTAAACCTTTCCCTTAGTTTTTTTTACTTTACTTACATATTTAAAATAATTGATTACAATCAATTAAATTTCATATAGGTCTTATGAGAGTGACATCCTTGTGTCATAGGCTTAATATTTTAAATTATTATTTCTTTATATTTGTATTGTAGGTAACCCTCTTCTAGATCTACAAAATTTGTAGGTCATTACTTGATCATCCAAATATCACATTCTCTATTTTATTGATCTTATTAGAGTCTTAATCTATTGAGATAGGATAGTTTTATATTAATCTTATCCCATGCATGCATTCTAATGACCTCAACATGAATATTATCCAACCTTTATACCTTCATGAAACTATATGCCAACCTGATATATATTTTTGTTTATCTATGAGGGATATCAATCAGTCTAGTTTTGTTCCATGTTTACACATATTATATTGATTGAGATCATATGGTTTTATTTGTGTTTGTAACTATGTCAACAAACCTAATAAAATTAGTTGTGTTTCATTTCTATATATTTAATTTTTCTATATCATATATGTTGAGTTATGGAGCTAAAAGCTTCAACTCTTTGCAAATAGGTGGAACAAGAAGATTGCTGAGATCTAAGAGCACCGGCATCGGCAGCAGGACCGACGTCAGTCGTGACCCAGTGCAGAAGGCCACCGGCGACGGCAGGGAGTCAGCCGACGTCGGCAAAACTAGACTAGCAGGGACTGATGTCAGTCACCTGTGTGTTTTAGAACTACTCATTACACAGATAGTTAGTTAAGTGAACGAAGTGTTTGCATGTAAAGGCTAGTTACAGTCTTTGGTTGCGAGGATAATTATCTAAATTAAGATTCTAAGTTAGTGTTTGAGTTAGGGATCTATTTATAGACCCATTGGCATGTATTGTAATTAAGGCATGAGATAGAAAGGAAGGCAAGTAAGTTGCTTCCATTGTAAGATCATTGAGTTGCAGGTTGTTGCAAGCTCATAGGGGATCTACATGTGAGTATGGTCTATTGAATTGCAGGTTGCAAGTTCATGGGAGATCAACTTGAAGTACTTTTGAGTGCTTGGTGAACTGGTAGGGTTATTACTGACTAGTTGGAGAGGTGAACACCAATTTCATTTGTGAGTTGGTTGTTGGGACCATTTTTTTGTGTAGGAGAGTGTTGTGTGAGAAGAATTATTGTACACTTGAGGTGTGGCAAACCTCTGTAAGGTGAAAGAGTGTGGCGGCTCTTTGTTGTATTCTTTTTTGTAAAGTGTTAATACAAGATAGTGTATTGTCTCTCATATTCTGTGCTATTGGTGAATTCTAGCTATTTGTGTTTCTGGTTATTTTCGCATTTATAATTGGTTATATTTGGTAATCATACTGTGTTCTTTCTGAGGAGCAAGATCCAACAAGAGGAATCAGAATAGAGGTGTGTTTGTTCTTGGACTTCCCTGACAAGTGGTATCAGAGCTTTTGGTTGGGATACTAACAGATTGGATTAGATCTGGTTAGTGTGTTTTGATTACAGGTACTCACAGGGTTTTTGTTTGAGTGGGAGTTGAGCAATGATAGAAGACAGTAAGCTATGGATGGAAAAGTTTAATGGCAAGAACTACCAATTGTGGAGGATGCAGATTGAGGATTATCTATATCAAAAATATTTGTACTTACCGTTGGGAGGGGTTACTTGCAAACCCTCGGATATGAAAGATGAAGAATGGGAGGTTCTTGATCAGAAGGCTCTGGGATCTATTAGATTGAGTCTTGCATCATCTGTGATTTCCATCTTATCACATTGTAAAACAACGGTTGAGTTGATGGAATCTTTGGCAAATTTATATGAAAAACCCTCAGCTTCTAATAAGGTATTTCTTATGAAGCATTTATTTAATTTGCAAATGTTGGAAGGTGGATCTATTCATAGCCATCTTAGTGATTTCCATGGTTTGGTAAACCAGTTAAGTTCAGTCAATATTGTATTTGATGATGAAATTAGAGCTCTCTTAATCTTGTGTTCATTACCTGAAAGTTGGGAAGGTTTGGTAATGGCAGTTTCTAATACTGTGTCTCCTTCAAAAGTCTTAAAAGTGGATGATGTTGTAAGTGTGATCTTGAATGAAGAGATACGCAGGAATAACACAGGTGAATCATCAGGAAATGCTTTGAGTGTTGAAGGCAGAGGAAGGCAAAGAGAAAAGATAGAGCATGGGAGATCAAGGTCCAAGATAGGAAGAAGATCCAAGTCCAGGTATGGCAGAATAACCTGCTGGAAGTGTGGAAAGCAAGGGCACTTAAAGAGAGATTGCAGATCAGGTACAGATCAGCATGAAGAACATGAAGAAGAAGCAGATGTTGTAGATTATGCTGCACAAGATGCTCTGGTATGTTTTTTGGATAAAGTAGAATCTTGGGTTTTAGATTTTGGTGCCTCTTTTCATGCATCCCCACATAGGGAATTTTTTCATGAGTATGTCCAGGGAGATTTTGGAGAAATTTATGTAGGGGATGGTAAGCCTTGTCAGATTGTTGGCAAAGGGAAAGTGAAGCTGAAACTACAGACAGGTAACACATGGGTGTTAAAAGAAGTCATGCATGTCCCAGTTCTGGAGCAGAATTTAATTTCTATTAGAAGTTTGGGTGATGAGGGTTGCATAGTAACTCTCACAGTGGACTCTTGGAAGGTTACCAAGGGTACACTTGTTGTAGCTAGAGGTAAGAAAGTAGGTACACTTTATCTATCTACTTGTACTACTGATTCTCTTTCAGGGTTTTCTACTTCAGCTGTAGATTCAGAGATGTGGCTTGATAGGCTTGGTCACACAGATAAGAAAGAGATGCTTGTTCTTGAGTCAAAGGATATGCTTTCAGATTTGGAAGGTATGGATCGTGGTTTCTGTATGCAGAAGAAGAAGGTAACGTTTCTTGAGGAACCCGATGTTAGTGACAAGAATAGGAAAGCCTTGGTTTTTAAGGAGAAGGTGACGGACAGAGTTTAGCACAAGATGCAGAAGAATTCTAAGCAGAGCAAGGGTGATTTAGACAAGGATTTGATCCAAAAGGAGCTCGGGAGAAAAATTTAGGTCTCACAAGAAAAACATAGAGACCGACGTCAGCAGGAAAACCGGCGTTGGCATCCAGATAGGGACCGACGTCGGCTATGTGCAGACTAACATCGGTGACTCAGGGCAGATATTGACCAGCATCGGCCAGGGGAAACTGACATCAGCAAGGTAGCAGTCATAGGAAACTGACTTCGGTCGTTTGCAGACTGAGATGTGACCGACATCAGTTACTGAGATGAATTTTGGGTGGACAACAAGCTGTCATGGAGTCTCAAGCACCCATATGGAGGACTGAAGGTGTAAGTAAGTTCTTAAATTCATCATTTCCCTTCTTTACACTACTTGTTGCTCACTTATGGCATAGGACCAGGAAGTTATTGAAGAAGCAGAATAGGTAAATCCAGGAAACAGTGGGAGCTAGGCATGGATGAGGATGTGATTCCTTGGAGGAAAACCAAACAGGTGTTTTGGGTAGAGTGGCCAGCTGGAAGTAAGCACTGAGAGACGAATGGATGTTCAGGATAAAGAAGAGCGGAAATGGATACGTGAGATGGAAGATCAGGGTATATGGTCTTGTATTAGCTGCAGGGCAATGGAGGTTTGATCATTGTGTTTCTCTTTACCAGGTTGGATAGTATTAGCTACACTATCCTATTTTTGTATGATGTGCTTGTTGCAGGGTTACATATACAGGTATTGCTGAACTAAAGGTAAAGCTAGTTCAGGTGTTTGTCATGGAGAATCTGGGAGCAACAAGATTCTTTGGCATGAGAGTGTGTTCTAGAGACATGGTAGGTCATATGTTGACTTTGTTTCAGGATGATTGTGTGAAACCAGTTAGCACGCCGATGGTTGGACAGTTCTATGAACAGGTGTCTTGATTCACATAATGAGGTTGAGTGCATGGTATGTACTAAACTTGAGTTTTCCCAAGTAGTGGGAGTTATCACAAGTTGGAGCCAATCTGAGAGAGAACCATTGGAGGACAATTCAGTGGATTCTTACAGGGACTAGCAACAGGTGCACATGCTATGCAGGTTCAGGTTATTTTCTACATGGTTGTAGATATGGATGTGGCAGGTGATTTGGATGATAGGTTTTACACTATAGGTTTGTGGTGGTTGGTCTTCAAGAGTGATCTTGAGGAGGGATACAAAGCCAAGGGAACAAACTAGACTAAGTATAGGTACAGGTACAAGTTGCAGCTATTTATCTCCAAGTGGGAGATTGTTGAGTTGTGGAGCTAAAAGCTTCAACTCTTTGTAAATAGGTGGAACAAGAAGGTTACTGAGATCTAGGAGCATCAGCATCGGTAGTAAGACTGACATCGATCGTGACCCAGTGCAGAAGGCCACTCGCAATGATAGGGAGTCGGCCGACGTTGGCAGAACCAGACTAGCAGGGATCGACGTCGGTCGCCTGTGTGTTCCAAAACTGCTTGTTACATGGACAGTTAGTTAAGTGAATGAAGTGTTTGCATGTAAAGGCCAGTTAGAGTCTTTGGTTGCGAGGATAATTATCTAAATTAAGAGTCTAAGTTAGTGTTTGAGTTAGGGATCTATTTATAGACCCATTGGCATGTATTGTAATTAAGGCATGAGATAGAAAGGAAGGCAATTAAGTTGCTTCCATTATAAGACCATTGAGTTGCAGGTTGTTACAAGCTCATAGGGGATCTACATGTGAGTATGGTCTATTGAATTACAGGTTGCAGGTTCATGGGAGATCAACTTGAAGTGCTTTTGAGTGCTTGGTGAACTGGTAGGGTTATTACTGACTAGTTGGAGAGGTGAACACCAATTCCATTTGTGAGTTGGTTGTTGGGACCATTTTTTTGTGTAGAAGAGTGTTGTGTGAGAAGAATTACTGTACACTTGAGGTGTGGCAAACCTCTGTAAGGTGAAAGAGTGTGGCGGCTCTTTGTTGTATACTTTTCTGTAAAGTGTTAATACAAGATAGTGTATTGTCTCTCATATTTTGTGCTATTGGTGAATTCTAGCTATTTGTGTTTCTGGTTATTTCCGCATTTATAATTGCTTATATTTGGTAATCATACTGTGCTCTTTCTGAGGAGCAAGATCCAACAAGAGGAATCAGAACAGAGGTGTGTTTGTTCTTGGGCTTCCCTGACAATATAGCTTGATATCATCCTCTACCTATTTATTTCAATTCATTAAATGTTGTAAATTAATTTTTGATGTCATTTTATTTTAGATATTTATTCTCTCTTTTTTTGGTTTCCCATATAAATTAGGTTTTGAAAATATTAAAACTACTATTTTTTTTATCATTATAGGACCAACACCATTTTTTATTGATGTTGCAATGCGAGGAGTAATACTCTAATAATCAAGTCATTTTACAATGCTAAACATAGACTTTAGTTTCCATGTACCTCACAGTATATCAAAAATGCCTAAGATTTATATTTTTATTGAACTTTATGAATCTAGCCATCTAGTTGATTTTTTAGTAAACCTAATATGAGTGTATATCTTAGGAATTTTACTCTAACTATACCCTTTGATACAAGATAGTGGGATATAGTTAAAATTTATCCATTTTAGTTAGTGATTTGAAACATTGAGTATAAATTAGTCTACAAACAATAAAGTATATTTGATATCCTAAAATATCATTCAAATGATTTTAGTATATCTCCCTAATCTTGGTTTTCAGATGTTAGTTATATTTAGTTTACACCTAATTTCTTATTATAATGTAGAATGTATCAACCAACTTGTTACTTTTTTGTGTTGTGTGTAATTTTTGCATTAGAATGCTTGATATAATTAGTGTGTGTGAATTGCATCAACCATCTTAATGAAATTATATGTATTTGTCTCACTAATTGCATTAGATGGATCTATAAAATAATATTCTTATCATACTTTAGCCAATTATATTAGTTATCTTGATACACTTTCTTAATATTCACCTCACTCATTAACTAGATTAATATAGTGTCTTCATACCGTACTTATACCAAATTTATTATCCAAACTAATTCAATTATTTTATGTCATCCTATTATATCGACCAAGCTAATAAATTCTAATTTTTCCAATTCTAGTTACCAACTACATTTACCAACCTAATATCATTTAATTTTAGTTTTCCTATTTTAATTGTACCAACAAACACAATTTATTTAACTGTTTATATTATACAATGTAGTACATATTTTATCAATCTGAAGAGAAAACCTAAGAATAACTCATGGAACTAATCAATTCTGTAAAAACCTTAAATCCCATTTACCTTATAATACCATTGAAGCCCAAGATCCAAATAATTGTTATATTGCCACTAGAAATCCAATTTATCGACCAATAAACAATGTTAAAATAATTTACCCACCTAAACACAATAACATAGTAAAGGATGAGCATGATCTCAAATATATTTATGAAATTATCATTTAATTTAATTAACATCCTAATTAATGATCTACCATCTCAATTTAAAACCCCATGTGAAAGTTCTTCATTCCCCTACTCCTAGCATTTATACCAAATTTAGGTCAAGTAACTACATGAATTCCTCCCATCACTCTCCTCCACATTTCCTATTATTATTAATAACATGGGGATTTTTTTGTTTTATTAACCTACACAAATAACCCACACTAATACTCACATTAGTGTCTCAACTAGTTCATCTCAACAAACTACTCAAGATTCTTTCTCTAGCCAACAAGTTCTTGATGATCATCAAATATTGTTTCAAGACATGAAGAAAGTATCTACCTATAAAGACAATAATTCCAACCAAATAATACAAATGCAAATGCAAAATAAAATTTAAAAAAAATAAAAAAACCTTGTCAATAGCTTCAGTGGGGAGTGCCCAATCTAAATTCTCCCCACCCTCCCCCCTCCCCCTCCCCCCTACCACTTAGATATGCTCATGTAAATCTCACTTTGAAACATCTTATTCATAATAAAATAATAAAGCATATTCAAAATGAACCATTTATTCCTCAAAATGTAAACATAGACATGGGTGTTATCATTCCTTTGGTCACCTATAATGAAACCACTTATCTTGCTTTACATTTGAATTTTCTTTCAAACCTCTTCAAAGACTACATTAAGCTAAAAACCTTTGCTTTTACCAAAATTCTAGCCAAAACCTTTTATAGCGATGTCCTAGGTTGGTACAACTAACTCAATTCTAAATTTATATTTTTTTTAAAAGTCGTAGTTAATACATTGGTTCAATAGTTTCAAACTAATTATCTTACAATAATTTCATTAATTAAAATCTATTAGATACAAATACTATCAATCCTTCATCAATCATTTTAAATCCTTATCTAATAAGGATAAATAAAACATTTCAAAGACAACATTTTCCATTTATTTACCAATGTTTATCATCCCAAATTATATTAGATAATCAGGACTCTCTCTCAAAAATTGTTGTACGAATCCCTTCATCAAGCTAAATGTCAAGACTTCATCATAATAAAATTTGAGCCCTCCAAACCCAAGTCTAGAACTTTTGTTATTGTGATGTCTAATAATATATTTTCTTACCAATGATGTGTTTTAAATATATACAAATCTATAATAACCTTTAATTTTTTCTTGTAGGAAGTTCTGATGAATTGACCCTTTCCCAACCCATCAAGGCAATTCCATTCAACCTATTTCATACAAGTTAACAATTGTGAAGTTCATCACCCTATTTATTTAGATAATATTAATAAATGCCTTACCAAATCCTTACTATAGAGTTTGATACTTCCCACCTTGTTGATCATTGGTATGATCCTATTTTTTTTGCTAGTATCATCAAAATTTTGGCTATTCCCATGACACATGTATATAAATTAATAACCTTGATTATGAATTCCTATTAGATACTTGGTCCCAAATTTGATCATGAATATATTATCTTAAAGCATAAAAAAATATTAGGAAAAGGCATCAAAATCCCATGACTCAAAATTTAAGTGTGATGCCCTTGACCAAGATAATGCTTACCTTGATATATACTTATATCCACTTCATAAGCATAATTAAAACCAAAAACCTAATCTAAATCATCCTACCACCACCAGTGTTGTTGAAATAAATGTTAATATTCACTCTTCAATGAATGAATAAAACCTAGTTAATATCAACAACATGAAGCACATAGTCTAATATATTGATCCTTATCCTTTCTTTAATCATAATATTTATATTACTTACAAATTAGTTTAAGGTAGTAATCCACCTCATTTTACATATGATAAGGACAAAAATATCATGAATTTTTTTGTTTCAGATGATCTAAATATATCATGTATCTTGATGGAGTCATCTTTATTTATGATTGTGCAAACTGAATTGACCATCCTAATGTAATAATTTAGTCTTTGGATATATATCTCAATTATATTAACCAATCCAATACATTCAATTTCTCTAAATTCATAATATACTATGTTTATAATCTTGATACCATTCATTTATGTCCCTACTTATATCCCTATTGCATTGGCCAAACCAAAGCAATCAATTTTTATGACTAATTATAATATTATTGTACTAGATAATTTGATACATCCTGATCCTAATTTTTATGTGCAATAAACTACATCAGACAAGTCGATGATGCTTACTCACCCTACAAAAATTTTAGTGATTAGGTGAGATTGTATATTTGAATTCATAACCAATTTTAGTCTATATCTTCTCATTCCACAACTTATATACTTAAGATTTATACACCATTATTACAATCATATCTAGCTTACATTAAAATTGATGAATGTGATCCCATTGAGTAAATTTACAAGTTACCTTCTCAAATTGATTTCCTTGAGCTTATGAGGACTTCTTCACATCATCACAACTAATTGATTCATATTTTATTTGACATAAACATTCATTGAACACAACCTATGGGATAATAGAATATCTTAATTAGGTTCAAGGATAGTATCTTAAAATAGTGTGAAGATATATCCATTCAGGTTGATGAAAATTTGGATGATTCTCTTTCCCTTGAGTTTCTTATTACTTCTATGATCCTAAAATAAATACTAAGTTTTAATTACCATCCTCTTTTCATTATTATCCTAGTTGTTGATATTTAAGTAAAATGTGCCTTAATAGATGAAAGGTATGACACATATGTCACCTCCATTGAGTTTATAAAAATGATTGGATCCTCTAAATGTAACCTTAAGTCCACTCATATCACATGCCAAGGATATGATAAAATGAAAACACTCCCCTTAGATGTGATTTTTATCCCCATCACAGTTCCTCTTATCATAATTAGAGTTAAGGTTATGATTTTTAACTTTTCATTATCCTATAACATATTTATTGGTCAAACTTGGACTCATCACATGAGGTTAATCGCCTCTTTTTCATGTAAATTTGTCAAGTTCACCCATAAATGTGATATATACACTAATTAATGTGATAACAAGCCTTGGAATGTTAAATTATTCTAAGAGTGTATCATATTGAAAATACCCACCCTTAAATTTTTGCATAACATTCCCTTTTAAGAATACTAATGATTTAATTATCTTGCAAATTCTAGATAAGGTTATAATGTTCACTCCAAACTTTTGGGAAAAATAAAAACTAACCTATTACATTCAAATTATGAAAAATCAAATAATATCATCCTTACAATAAAAACATCAGATCTCCCTTATATCATCATAGCTCATATTCTGCCTTTCCTATGAACCCATTATGTTAATAAACCAATTAATGAGTTTTTTAATTCTATGTTAATTTATAAGAATCCAAATTAACTCTCTTACTCTAATGACATGTTGGTTAAATCACTTCATATTAATCTTCATACACCTAATTATAATGAGAGTTACACCCTTGATGAACCATTCTTACTTAATTATGGTCAAGCTACAAGTGCAAAAATCTTCTATTATTTATCCTCTCTTTAGTGATCCTATAATATACATTATTATTATTATTGAATTAACTTATTTGACATCACTTTATCTCCTACTTTACTTAAAATTATTCTTCCCTTTGTTGATATCCATAGTTTAGAGATGGAGCTCGTTCTAGATTCTACTTCACATACTTCCCTAGCTAATTATGAGCCTATATGGAGCATGCTCCTTGATCATTCCATAAATGGATCCTACCATTTTAAAAAAAATCTAATGCTTTTTCAATTATTCCTCCCTAGATATTAGATACAATAATATATCCTACACAGTGATTAACTCCCAAAGAAGTAGTTTTAGCACCATCTCCTAAGCCTACCCTAATTTTCTTGATTATGATGACTTATTAGATGAGATTATATATATTTACCAGTATAATTATCCACCTTGGTTAGATGTAATTTGAATACATCTTAACCATTAAGATGATATAAATTATGATTTTCACAAGGTGAATGGTCACTTATACAAAGATTATTGAGTACACTAGAGATTTTAGCACAACAAAATCCACAAGTCTCAATTCCCAACATAAATGGTCAACCACCATATTAATATACTCCTAGGAAAAAAAATTATTTCACAGTAAAATCATAGATTCTTCAACCCAATTTTGATCCCTTCAAAAATGCCTAAATGTGCTTCATCTTGAAACAACCCAATTTATAGTGCCCTAAACATATGACCTCCAAATATATCTCTAAATTACATCACCAAACAAGTTAGATTTTATTATCTTTAGCATCAGTGTGACACACCATATAAACATATATATATATATATATATATATATATATATATATATATATACACACACACACATATATATATATACATATATATATACATATATATATACATATATATATATATATATACATATATATATATACATATATATATATATACATATATATATATATACATACATGTGTGTGTGTGTGTGTGTGTGTGTGTGTGTGTGTGTGTGTGTGTGTGTGTGTGTGTGTGTGTGTGTGTGTGTGTGTATCACTTTGAAAACATTCCCATGACTTTATGAGTCCCATCCCTCAGCTTTCTCAGCATTACTCACATGATCATTCTTGGATAAATGGGAAACCTTATCCTTGACCATATCCTTCTATTAGATCAATAGATATGACAAAATTGATGCAATAGGTTCCACACATTGTTTTTTATTCATATGAGTCCACATAACCTCATACTTATAGTGTTCAATAAAATTTACACCCTTTAGAAGGTAGTTCAAGACTTCCAAATTTGATGTAACATGGAAATGCCTTAAGGTTGTGGATACCCTATTGATGAGGTGAATATATAAGTTAAAGGGAGAGATCCCCTTGATGAATCACTTAGGATCAAACATTAATATAACACTTGCTAGGAAAAGGGAGATAAACCTACTCTAATGGGGGTGATGCACCAATTATGATTTAACCACTACCAACTCAATACAAATGCACTTTAATAATGAGACTAAATTACACATGACACTACTCGAAATCTACCTTTCTACATCAATGTTTCTCATGAAGGTTGTGAATAATGATTATGATAAGAGGAATATTCAAGAGGTAATTTTTCACTAATGAAAAGATAACTCACTCAACCTTTCACACTCCATTTGGACACTTCCAAAGACCTATAAAAAAATTCCAAACTAAACATGAATGATAAACAAGGACACGCATGCCAAGGAAGAAATACTATCACTTAGCAAGATCAAATAATAAATCATGAATATATAAACCAATCCATTGAAAAGGTGAAACCAAATTATTCTCATTGATCAAAGGCTAAAATTTAGTAGCGAATCACCATACCTAGGTGGAAGATATTAACTTGTCCAATCAAGGATAAATATATAGAGAAATGTGAGATAATAAGGAGAATGGCATATTATAGAGATAAATGACAAGTGTCTCATGATTTAAAATAAAGAGAAGAGTTATGAAACTATCTCAATAGGTTTTAGAAGACAAGTGTACTCCCCTAAAGATTCTCTCCTCCTAAAAGTGGCATGGAAGTTTGAAACTTTGCTTGAGACCTTACATGTGCTCTTCAAAAATGCCCATTATTTATCTTGTGAGAGCACAAATGATACTCTTTACCACTATTTCATGTTGAGTTACATCTTTTATCTTCCCTTCCACACATCACTTCATTCTTTTGTTATATGTCATGAAGTTTCTTCATCTCACTAGGTCAATCTTCATTACAAGAGTAAAATTTTGATTTAATCTTATCCAATTGGTTCTCCATCCATGGTTATCCTATTAAAATCATATCATACCTAAAAAAAATCATTTGGAAGTCTCAAATTTCCCCCAAGAACTTATTCTACACCAAAATCTCTCATTTGGTCTCATTTCTTGTAGCCCTGATAACATGTAAACCTCCTTATGTATAAAAGTGTATGGATGTTACTAAAAAAATAAGGTAATATTTGAGGACCTATTATGTCTTTAAATCTCCATGGTAGGTTTTAGGTCTAGACTCTAAGTGGAAGTGTCTTTTTTAGCCCATTATCTCTCCTTAATTAGGCCTGCTTATCTAGAAGCCTAATTTTATACTCCATATATCTCCCACACATGTTAAAACACCAAAAAGTGTATGATTAAATTTAACTATAGTTTCATAGACCTCCATGACAAATTTTAGGCTTTCAGACCATATGGAAGTGTGAGAACCATGAAATGGTCTTGAAACATAAACTCATTTTTCACTTTTTTGAGACTACCTTGAAAAATGAGCATGTCTGATCACTTCTAGAATGTATAATATATATTTTTATGATTTAATATATGAAAAACATCCAAAATGGCCTCTCCTAATGGTTTTCAATTTTCCAACTATTCAAAACCATAAAAAACAAAAAAAAATTATTTCATGTAGTTTATATGATTACAAGTATAGATAAGTACATGGTTGGGACCTAATTTAAGTATTTAAAAATGTTCAAGAGGTTGAAGGACCAAACTAAGTCATCTCATGTGTTTTAGGATCTCTTATCTCTCAACTAGTCTTTATTAGGGTTTTAAGAGGTTTAAATATGTTTAGGTTATTTTTTATTGTTCATAAACCCTAATCTCTTAAACCATTAAAAAATACCACAAATTGAAAGTTTAATAACTCCATAAACTATCTCCAAGTGGTCAATCTCCCATGAATCATGTTGGTATAGTATTGAGTGTAATAAGTTGACCTTGAGGCTAGAAATAGGCCATTAGAGAGGGGTTGATAGCTTTAGCCTTTGTTTATGTAGGTGATAGGTTGAATACCAAAAAAAAATCCCAAAAATATTTAAGTTTAAAGACCTAATTACATCCTATAAAATTCATTTATCTACCACACATAGTTTCATAATCATACCAAGTCAATGGAAGTTTGGTTTTATACTACAGTCCTACCCTAAGGGAACCTAGAGTTGGTCTCAAAGTCAAATTGTACTTTTCTTGCTTATCCATTATTTGTGATTACTCTTGTGCATCTATCACATCACCTTGAATAATCCAATACCATTATATATCATGTCACCTTCATTAAACATATTTTCTCATGTCTACATCTAAGGTCTGCCTATGTAGTAGACTTAGACTCTTAGGCCTATTATGCCTAGACATAGTTTATCATAATTCCATCCTCTTATGATAGAATTTAAAGTTATATAAAATTATAGAATTATAATTAAACCATTTAAAATTTTTTTATTCTTCTTATATCCCTTCTCTTCATTCTAAATAAATAATCTTCATTTGCTAAGGTAGGCAGGTCAGTGTGTGAGTTAGGTTGTGTCAGCCTAGATAGGGTTAATCAATATTCTACTCACTCCTAATGTTAACTAAGAGATATATGGGGTTATAGAATCATTTTTAAACCATTATAAAATTATTTTATTTTACTTAATTATCTTTTCTTGATTTTAAACAAGTAAGCCTAATTTGCTAGGGTAAACATGCCTATGTATGAATTAGGTGGTATAGGTAGGGTTTAGGGCTCTATTTTCACTAATATCATTGGTCATTCACTCATATTTATTAAATTTATTTTGATTTTATTTAACCTAAAATGGTTTCATTCAATTTTACATTCATCTAAGTTAACCCTAATTTTTTTCATGTATACTCAACCTACTACTATTCAAACATGAAATTAGCCTAATCTTTCTAGCAGACCTATAAGTGCAGTGAAGATCCTCCTATTGATGCCTAAATATGTACCAAATTTTCCTAAAGTGTTTATTTAACACTTATAATTTATGAATTCCTAAGAATATAATGTATGAGTTTTAGGTTATAGTAATCCTATCACCTATTGGTGAAATAAAGGCATAACAAGTGACTATTTCACAATATTTATATTAGTTGGTGGTTGGGAGCCACCATGGCCAAATAATAGATCTATGAAAAGTATGAAAAAATTACGAAAATAAAAGTGAATTATTATCAATAAATTAATTAATAATTAATTTAGGATGGATATTTAAAATGACAAGCTAAACTAAGGTGATCCAGGTTAAAAAAGAGCAAAAATAAGGGTAGGGAAGAAAGAAATATTATTGATATTCATTACAAACATCATGAAAAAGTTAAGATTTAATCTATACATGTACTTATAAATAATTTAAGATACTAAATGTCTTGAGCCCAAATATTAGCATACATCAGGAAAACTCCTAAGGAAGGTGGAAATAATGCAAATAAGAATCAAGTTCACTTTAAAGATTTTACCCCTATAAGAAAACAACATTGGCCCAAATGCAAGATGAGTAAAGGGAATGAAATGAAACTAAAGACTTTCAGTCAATATAACATTGACACAATTTAAAAACTCTAAAATTAAAGGTGCACACCAAGAATCCATAAGAATCATTCAAATCTAGAAATCAAAACAAACAAATGAGAGAGAAGCCATGATAGCAAACACATAAAAAAATATTGGACAATCTTTAAAAAATTCTTTACTTGTATTTCTTACTCCAAGTTTATAAATTAATTTTGGCTCTGATAAATCTCCCCTTTACAATATGGTATTACTACCTTTTATAGAAGGAAAAGGTAGTAAACCGGTCAACTACAAGATACAAAATGTATAAAAGATAAGGATAATTGTCTTTCTTTACAACTCTAAAATACATTTGATTTTACAAACTAAACTAACCTAGAGGCAAATATGATAAAAAAATAGCATGTTACTTTATAAAATATTAATCCTCTTCCAAAATATTACAAAGCTTTTTAAAAATGGGAATATTATTTAGTTGGTTGGTGGGCCTTATGCCTGGTAACTTACTTGTTGTTGTTGAAGGATGTTCATAGCCTTTTGATGCTCCTCATTAATGAGTCCCAAATCCACAAATAGACTTAAGATACATTCTTCTTCCTTTTCATCTAGATCATTCAAATCCCTATCATTTTTATACATGGATTCTTTAATACTTTTGGCCTCAGTGATCCATTTACATGTATTGAATATCATGCCTAGGATCTTGTCATTGTCTACCCCAGACTAGCCATGACTCTTACCTCTATATGTTTATAATTTTGAGCACACAAGATCTTCATTTTATCACTATGTGCTTGAATGGTTCTTATTTGGCATCTATTTGGAAACTTTCACAACATTTTTCATAAATTACTTCAAAGAACTAGCTATTATTTTTTGAAATTTACCCTTTTATTTTGGACCATCAGATCATTCTCCACAAATAAATGTGGGTTATTGGTCATGATTCATGACATAACCTATTATTATCCATCTTTGTATCAATCCCCATGGTTATGACACTTATTACCCTTGTGGTATTCTTAAGCTTCATATTCTATGTTAGTTGCATATTGAAAACACATCTACTACATGTCAAGCCCATGGGCTATCATAGAACCATTGAATAGTCATCAGTGATTTGGAATTATTGGATCATTTAGGATTGATGAATCATGAGTCATTTATCCTACAAGATATAAGGATCAGAGCATGGATTTAAAAAAGTACTTAGGCTAAAATTCCTTAATCTAAGTCTATTTCATGTTAATGAACATGCCACATACTTAGGCTAAATCATTTTATGATAACTTTTAAAGAATAATATCAAATCACCCATTGAATGATATAAAACATTCCTCATTATCTAGGAAAAATATTCAAAGATCTTTAATTTGATGGCCTTATAGACATCAATGATGGCCACGTAGATGTCAAAAGATGTTCATGAGAATGTCAAATTTAAGCATGTGAATTTCTTAGTTTTTGTGGGATTAAAGTTTATGGTCACACCAATGTCAATGATGGCCTCATAGATGTCAAATTATGGTCATGTGATCATTAATTTTAAGCTCATCAAGTTCTTATATTCTTTATATCTCAGATTCAATTTTCTCCATATGATCAAGAGGTATAATGAAGCAAGAGACATTTGATTACAATCCAAGTAAATGCATGCCTTTAGTTCATTTGGTCCTGATGATTTCAAGAGTGTCATGTGGTGGCTTTATGAGGCTTTAAGGGTTTTACTCTATTAACCTTAGGAGGACCTAAGGGTCATTGATCCCTATCCAAGTCCTCAAGATGATGACACTTATCATCCTCATGGTGCTTCTTCTAGGCTTTGACATTTCAACATTGGCTTCACTTTGTTACATATAAATCCCTGAGTGACTGTGAACCATTGATCATGATCTAGATGCTCACACATGATTGGTCTAAAGGACTAAATGCTTAGTTTCATTGAGATATCTTCATTTTTTTAGATCTTTTGCTTGTAATGAGTTATAGACCATTAGATGTGTGAAGAAGCAAGGAGTTTAAGTTAGGAATCATGATGAAATTAGAAAATTAGGCCAAAAAATTAAGACTAAGGTCTCATTTTTTTGACAAACATGAATGGGGCCTTAGAATTAAGACTTTATGCTAAATATATAATCAAAGGGGACCATGCTAGAAAAAATAAAAGGACCCTATGAATATAAAAGTTAGATTATGTTGGAAATATATAGCATAAAAAAGGTGGAAAATAAAGGGGACTAAGCATAATTTTTAGGCTAAGGTTTTGTCATGTTAAGAAACATGACCAAGCCTTAACATGAAAATTGGGGCTTAAGTCCAAAAAAAATTTGAAGTATTCTTACCAAAAGGTGTTCCTACCAATATTTAAATTTTAATGAGGGGTTAAAGTTAGGGTTTTCTTAAAGGAGGGTCTCATTACATGAATCCAATAGTAATATTCTTTAGATCAAAGGCTAGTAAAATCCCAAATGAAGATGGACAATGGGTATCTAAGCATGATCTATTCTTAAAGGATCCATGAAACCCATAACATATCACATGAAGAGTAACTATTAGCAACATTAGGTAACCTTAAATCAAAACCACAAACTAGTATGCCAACTTTATCAAAGTATATTATCTTAAAATACTAATAATTTTCAAAACAAGCCATGCTTTTAGTGTTAAGTTTCAAAATATCTCAAGGGTCCCAATTTACAAAAAATTGGGGTATGTTGAACTAAAAAAATGGAGAATTTTATGGGAAACATAACAATATGTTAGAACTCAAAGGCTCTAGTTTAGACAAGTTATTATGTCACCTATTTTACTTAATCTATGCCATCACCAAGATTAGTTCATGGTTGAAACAATCTTTCAACATGTAGAATTAGGGTCAAACATTAAGACATATCTATGTTGTGTGTGTGTTTTTATTCCACTTGATTTTTTCCATGGGATTCAGGGGAAAACTTCCAATTTCTATGCCTTTAATCATTAATATTAACTTAGAGCATATTTGGGTATACATTAAGGATAATGCTTTTATTTTAAGGAAGGCTTGGGAAGTTTTTTATTACCAACTAGGAATCTATAGCCCTAATAAAGATGCCTTTCATTCCACTCATGTCCTTGCTCCACTACTATATAGGCATTTATAGCCCTAGTGGAGATTACCAGAATCACCTATGCTTGAAAACCTTTTGATTTTATATTAAATTCTTATTTTTGTATTTTATATATTTTTTATGCTTACAACAAGGTTTGGAACTAGGGGAGCCAGGTTAAAGGATTTGATCAAGTGTTTGATCTTCAAGTAATCACCTATAGCTATGACCATTATCACAGGTAAGTATTTTTGTTAAGTGCAAGCATGATTGTGCCCTAATAGCTTAAGATTTCATTCCACATGTGTAACTCATCTTAAGACCAAGTTTATATCATGAAAATGCTCTATTTTTCATAAATTAGTTAACCTATTCATCAATCTTTTCTAGTTCCTCTAAATTAGAACATCAAGTTCATATTTTAAATCCATGGTCAACATGTGTATGAGGTAAATACCTGCATTTCTAAAGTGTGAAGCTCTTGAGAAACCTAGATGAAACTTGAGTTGAAAGTTGTCTAAAGGAAATTATTTATAAGGAACAAAGAACAAAAGTTAGATAAATATGTATATGTGTTATACACAAACAATGGATAGGAAGGAAAAAATAAGAAACAAAGAATAAGAAATAAACTAATCTAAGTCATATAATAACTGCATAAAGTAATTACCTCTATGATCAAATGAAAAAATATTTAGTCTAATACAAAACCTTAAAACATGAATTTTTTCACTTAGTGACCTCTTCTTGTGGATATGAGCACTTTTATTCTTATTTCTTCTAGGTTATGTAGCTTTTACTCCTATGAACGTTCTTAGATGCATGGATCAAAGATATGAATCTAAGACCCAATCCTCATCTTCCCAAATCCTTCTATCTTACATTAGGAGTGTTAATTCCCCTTTAATTATAGATATATAGTGACTTATATCATCCTCTTTTAATGATGGTAGCTAAGCTAGCATTCTTATCCTAATGTATTCATTGATTTCATATTTAGATGGGTATATACTACCCATCTTTGTGCCAAAACATTCCAAGTTATCCTAAAAGGCTACTTCATCTTGATGATCTAAAAGAGTATGAATTTTATGTTCAACCTTACCATCAAAATCAAGTTTATCACATTCTTACACCCTCCTGAAGGTTTCATATGAAAATTATTAATCTATTTCACTTACTTCATCTTCATCCTTCATGTAGAATGGCATCTTAGTTACCCAATTGACTCCTAACTCCTCCTACTTTAGGATATATAAAATGACATTTTTATCTTGGAAAACCTCAATTTATTTCAAAAAATCCTAGCATAAATGTTTCCATTGGTCTTATTCCTTAAGGATATCCTCAATTAAGCAATGACCTCATATTAATTACTCTCACAACTATATTCTTAAGAGAATTTAGCTTGTCTCTGATCTTGTTCATGGGGCTACTCATCTTGAATGTCCATTTCATCTTCTAGATCATATTCTAATTAATTTCTTCTTCAAATGGAAAATCATAATCTTATATCAAGGATTTATAATTTCTTTCAAAGCTATATGTCCCTACAACAAATTCTTTATTAAGCATAGGTTTAGATGTATCCCTTTCATTTTAGCATGCTTTCAAGACATTATAATGATCAGTTAGACATATATCATAAACATTCATTTCATGTATGTCCTTAGATGCCTCATTATAGCTATTATCATGAAACCTATTAAACCTTTGAACATCATATTTTTTTTTAATTGTTCCATAGCTTTGCCCACTTGATTTTACAACTGTAGAAAATTAGTGCTCAAATTTTAAACCATCCTAAGTATGGATTAATATTTATTATATGGTGCTTCCAATTTATGAGATTGATTTTAATTACTAGTGGGAACTCAAGATCTCTATCCTTGTGGATGAAATCCATTTATATCATTATTGAAAAACTGTAAATTTTGGCTAAGATAGGCATGATGTAAGGGAAACTAGTTCAAGGCTAGTGTCTGATTTAAGGAAAACACATTATAATTAGCATTATGAATGACATTTAGTGTAGGGAAATTGAGGTTGGAATTTGGCATAACATATGAAATCTTACCTTTATGTTTCATTTTATCACTTATTATTACAACTTCAACATAAGCCAATGCCATGGTGTTTATGACTCTAATAGACATTTTAAATAACACAAAAGTCATGGGATCCAAAGTATCCTTATAAATATCTAAGGCTATATCCTTTTTTGGTCTATAAGGGGCTATATTTATACTAAAAATCTTATTTAACCTAGAATTAAAGGCTATAATAGACTCACTTGAGTCTCTTCTAGTAGTGGTGAATTGTCGATACAAAATTCATAGACTAATGATTTTACCAAATTGATCAATGAAGATCTTGTTAAAATCATCCTAGATAGTAATATAATCCTTTGGAAGGTTAAAGAACCACTCATATGTAGCATATTTTAAAGTAAATGGGAATAATCTACATGTTACATCTTCATAAACAACATTTAGGAGTTTTAAGGTAGTTTTAAAACATCTAACATATTATTTGAAAATGACAATGCCATTAGGATAGGAAGAAGGTAAATACATTTCTGGATTTCTTATTAAGTCATGTACCTAAACAAGCACATTGATATAAGATCCACCTAACCATGCCATACTTTGCTGAGGATCTTACTTGTGGTGGTTCTAGCTCTAAATCCTCAAACGCTTTGGATTTAAGCTATATTTACCATAAATACACATAGATCTTAAAATAATATAGATATTTGGCTAAAGGAAGCCCAAAGATTGGTCTAAAACCATAAATATCAATGATATTTACACAATTATGCTCAAATGAACACAAATATGCAAAGAATACACCAATCTTTGATCAAAACACACCAAAATTATCAAAGATTATACAAATTCACAAAGATATAACTATGCCCTCCTTCTAACACCAACAAAGCTCCTCTTGTTGATGCCTAGATGTATACCATAGGTGTCTAAAGTGTCTAGTGAACACTTCTCATTTTTGAATTCCTAAAAATCCAATGCATGAGTTATAAATTATGGTAATCCTATTTCCTATTGGTGGAATAGAGGCAAAACAAGTGACTATTTCACAATATTTATA
This sequence comes from Torreya grandis, assembly GCA_037957365.1. NCBI lineage: Eukaryota > Viridiplantae > Streptophyta > Pinopsida > Cupressales > Taxaceae > Torreya > Torreya grandis. The sequence goes on from JARHVA010000369.1 coordinate 165,643, forward strand.
TTAGTTGGTGGTTGGGAACTGCCATGGCCAAACAACAAATCTATGTGGAGTATGTAATAATTATTCAAAGAATAGTGAATTATGATCAAGAACTAAATTAAGAATTAATTTAGGATGGATATTTACAATGTCAAGATAAACTAAGGTGATTTAGGTTAAAAAGAGAAAAATAAGGGTAGGGAAAAAAGAAATATTATTGATCTTCATTCCAAACATCATGACAATGTTAAGATTTCATCTAGACATGCACTTAAAACTAATATATGATACAAAATATCTTGAGCCCAAATCTTACCATTCATCAGAAAAACTCCTAATGAAGGTGGAAATAATGAAAATAAGAATCAAGCTCACTTTAAAGATTTTACCCCTACAAGAAAACAACATTGGCCCAAATGCAATAAGAGTAAAGGAAACAAAATAAAACTAAAGACTTTTATTCAACCTAGCATTAGCATAAGTTAGAAAATTTGATATTAAAGGTGCACACAAATAATCCATAAGAACCATTTAAATTTCGAAACATAACAAGCAAATGAGAGAGAAGCCGTGATAGCAAACACACAAACAAATAATAGATAATCTTTGTAAAATTCCTTGCTTGTATTACTTGATCCAAGTTTACAAAGTAATTCTGGATCTAAGAACTCCCCCCTTTACAAGATGGTAGTACTACCTTTTATAGAAGGAAAAGGTAGTATACTAGTCAGTTACAAGATACAAAATGTACAAAAGATAAGGACTATTGTCCTTTTTTACAAATCTATAATACATTTGCTTTTCAAAACTAAACTAACTCAGAGGCAAATATGATAAAAAGAACTAGCATATGATTTTATAAAAGAATATTCCTCTTCTAAAATATTACAAAGATCTTACATAATGGGAATATAATTTAGATGTTTAGTGGGCCCTACACGTGGGAACTTGCTTGTTGTTACTAAAGGATATTCATAGCCTTTTGATGCTCCTCATTAACATGTCTTGAATCCATAGTTGGCTTTAAGAGACATTTTTATTCTTTTTCATCTAGATCAGTCAACTCCATGTCATTTATATCCATGGCTTCCTTGATGCTTTTGACCTTAGTTATCCTTTCACCTATGCTGAAGATCATGTCTAAGATCCTACCATTATCTACTCCAGACTGGACTTGACTCTTGCCTCTATATGTTTGCACTTTTAACCACACAAGATCTTCATTTTTTCGCTCTATGCTTTCTTGGTGGTTATTTTTCATCTATATAGAAACTTTTGTGGCATTTTTCATAAATTCCTTCAAAATACTAGCCTTTATTTTTTGAACTTTTCCCTTTTATTTCATGATCTCAGATCATTCCCCATGAATCAATGTGGTTCATTAATCATGATCTAGACCTTGCCTGTTATTGGCTATCTTTATATCAAGCCCTATGGTTGTGCCTACCATGTGTCAAGCACATAATATCTTGTAGAAGCATTGAATAGTCATCATAAATTTTGCATCATTGAATAATCTTAGCCTAATAAACCATGATTTATTGATCCTATAAGATGCAAGGACTTTAATTAGTGCATGGCTATAATAAAGGACTTAGGCTAAAATTCCTTAATATAAGTCTATTTCATGTTAATGAACACACTGCAGACTTAGGCTAAAGTATTCTATGCTAAGTTTCAAAGCATAATATCAAATGACCCATTAAATGATATAAAACATGCCCCATTGTCTAGGCAAAATATTTGAAAAGCTTGAATTTGATGGCCTCATGAATGTCAATGATGGCCTCACAAATGTTAAATGATTTTCAAAAGAATGTCAAATTTAATCTCATGAAGTTATTAGTTTTGGTAGGCTTAAAGCTGATGGTTGGATAGACATCAATGACAGCCTCATAGATGTCAAATGATGGTCATGGGATCATCAATTTTAAGCTTATAAAGTTCCTATATTCCATGGATCTCAAATTCAATTTTCTCTATTTAATCAAGAGGTGAGATGAAGTGAGATCTATTCAATTACAATCCAAGTGAATTTAAGTCATTAGTTCATTAAATATTGATGACTATGAGAGCACCAGGTGATGGATTTCCATGGCTCCAAATATTTGACTTGTTGACCCTAGGAGTACCTAAGGATCATTGATCCCTATCTGAGTCCCCAAGATGATGACACTTATCATCCTTATGGTTTTTCCTCTAGGATTTGGTATTTAAACATTTGATCCACCCTATTAGATCTAAATCCATGAGTGCTTTTGAACTATGGATCATGATCTAGATGCTCACACATAATTGGTTTGAAGGACTAAATGTTCAGTTTTGTCAATTTTTATATGCTCCATCAGATCATTCACTTATGATGAGGCATGGACCATCATATCTATGAAGAAGCAAGGAATTTAAGTCAAGACTTGGGATGTAATTAAAAACATAGGATAACATGTCAAGATTAAGGTCTCGTTCATGTTGATAAACATGAATGGGGATTTATAATTAAGACTTTAGGCTAAATAGATAATCAAAAGGGACCATGATAGAAAAAATAAAAGGACCCTACCAATACAAAAGTTAAAATATGATGGAAATATAAAAAATAAAAAATGGGGGAAATAAAGGGGACTAAGCATAATTTTTAGGTTAAGGTTTGGTCATGCTAAGAAACATGACCAAGACTTAACATGAAAATTGGGGCTTAAGTCCAAAACAAATTTGAAGTATTCCCACCAATATTTGAATTTGAATGAGGGGTTCAAGTTAGGGTTTACTAAAATAAGGGTTTCATTGAATGAGTTCAAAATTGATGTGATTTAGATCAAAGGATAGTAAAATTTTTAATGAAGATAGTTTGTGGGAATCTAAGCATGATCTATTTATAAAGGTTCCATGAAACCTACAACTTATCACATGAAAAGCAACTATTAACAACATTAGGTAATCTTAAAATAAAATAACAAACCAATTGGCCAAATTTATTAAATTGGATGATCTTCAAATTCTAATAATGTTAAAAACAAACCATGATTTTAGTGTTAAGTTTTAAAATATATCAAGGGTCCCAATTTACAAAAAAGCAGGGTATATTGACCTCAATAAGGTGGTCGCTAGGAAACAATTGAGTGAATTTTGTGTTTTAGGACTCCACTCATAATTAATAAACACTCATTGTCCTTTTTTATATTATTATAATTTTGGAACCCTTCTTTATCACTCTCAATATACCTTGATTTCACAAACATACAACCTCTTTCTTACTCCTCTCTAAGCCTAGTTGTAGGTGTCAGTTCTTGGGGTTTGACTATATTTTGGGTTTTAGGATTTATATTAAAGTAATTGTAGACTTAAATAAAAATAATTAGGATTCATTACCTTTCACCAAACCTATTAAAATCAATCAAATCACTATTTATTCACTTATATACACCTATTAGCTTATACCTTCCAAGGGATTGATATAAGTAATGTTTTGAAGTAGAGTTCTATATGAACCTATAGATTGATATTTTTAAATATCATGGAACCCTAAAACTCTTAAAAATTAATTTTAAGTCATTTTCACATTATCTCACAAGTTTTATTGCCTCCTTCATAGTGTTCACAAACCTTTATCTTCTTATCCTTCTACTCAGACCTGTATACATCAATATATGAGCTTGTAGACCTATCAAACCAAACTTCATTAGCCTTCCAATAGTTAGTTATAATCATTAGTTTTTGAATTTTTTTAATATCATGTCTACATCTTATTTAAGCTTCCAAATCTCACATTTCTTTGTATGAACAATTATCCTTTGTCAAAAAATAAGACCAACAAGCTTGTCACCTATAGGTTTCTTTTTTGATTAGGTGGAATATTAGAACATATTATTATGATTTTGAAATTTTATTAATTTATCTTATCAATATAAATTTTATATTCTCTATATCAAAATATTATAGTCTTAAAATGAACATTGTACATATTCAAATCTCATCATTTACATGTACAGGCTTGTGCATTAGTCAACTCAGGAATACTTGTATATGGGAGTTGGAGTCCTAACTTCATTTATTATTTTTAATGATTATAAATAGATTAATTCAGTATCCAATGAATTTATAAGATGTATATCAGGTCTTCTCATGGATTGAACACTTTAGCATGAGACCTAAGACATATAAATACTCACACATCTGCAAACTTATGATTGAGTATTACACTTTCTAACCTTTATTGAAAGTGAATTTTTGGATATTTATATAAATTATTTGATATTTCATTGGACTATTAATAGTTTTAGTACTCTTATACAACCTTTAATAAGGTAAAAAAGACTTTTCAATCATGTTACATAGCCAATCCCATATGCATAGTCTTCAAGCTAGAAGCATAATGATATTTGGAGATTAGTACATACAATACTTATATTATTGGAGAAATTTATATAAAGTAAAAATATGGATAAATATTTTAAAAATGTTTATATTCATATGAACCCTATGAAAACCTTGAAATAATAGAGAAAGAATGGCAACCACTTGTACACTATGTAGAAGAGTAAATTTACTACTTAACCAGTTCATATATGGGATAGATGAAGATGAAAAATTATGTTGGAAGGTTTTTTATAACTCTAAGGATCCTCTAAAATTTTCACCTTGCCTTGATGAATTCACACATATAACTATGTTGTGTAAAACTGAGACACTAGAGTTTTGAGTCTCACAAAATCACCTTAGCTCCTTAGTGATTGTTCATAAATCTAAGAAGATCAACCAAATTAAAAAATAAACTAATTATAAGACCATATGTTTCTTAAAAATTGTCCAATATATTATCCTCCAACTCTACTTGTATGGCATGTATGATTCACTAGAAAATGGCCTTCATGAGCTTGTTAAGAGAGTGATGGGAGAGAGGAAGATTTTTATACATATGTGAGACCTAGAACTTGATAAAAATCCTAAAACTAATTTGTGTAAGCCTAAGGAACACCTCTGTAATGTTTTATTCTACAAATTAGTTCACAATTTCGTACAAGAGAGTGGAAACTACCTGTTAAGCATTGAAAATCAAGATTTTGACCTCTGTCTAACTTGATGACATATTTGGAAGTTATGTAATTGATATATAGACATTATAAATAGTGGTTTTATGGATTTCAACTTTGGTGATATTTTATATACATGAAATTTAGCAAAAATCACCTTTTTCTTCATTAAAATTACCTTAAAGTTCATAAAAGAACCTTAACCTTTCTAAATCATCTTAAAATACTTGTGAAAGAAGATTAAGGAATGAAATGACTTTTTTAAACTCCTAAAAACCTATGACACCACTTTACCAAGTTTCATTTCACCATGATATTACTAGGATAGTACACATAAAGATAATGTATTACCTTAATTTCTCTAAATAAACATTAAATAATGATAATAAGATTTTATAAATACTATTTTAAGACAACTAAGGCATGAAAAGACTTTAAAATAGGTTAGTAAGACATGAAACTCAATTTTTCACCTATGGGGGTTGATATGTTTACTTTGAGTTAAAATTTATCAACAAATTGGTGATTCACAAGAATATTATGCCTACTATGCTAAATAGAGTAGTAGTCTTGTCCTTACATTGGGCAATGGAGTCATTTGCTCTCAAATTAAGACTTGAGTAGACCTTTACCTTGATAAAAAGTATAATTTGACCTCCAAATACACAAAATGAATACAACACACACAAATTAAACAACAAGACACACACATGTGCTAACTAAGTAAATAGGGAATACAACAAACTAGAAATCAACTAACTATATACTACTAACCTAAAAATAAGCTCTTCCACCTATATCAAAGGGGAAGCTTGTGGTATTTTTATCTCCATGAGATGAAAAAAGGTATGGATTAATCTACCTCTTTTACCTTGGTCTTGTCACCTTCATCTCTTCTTGAATGTCACTCCTTATAGAATAATCTCAAGTGAATTATAGTAGCAAACTAATATCCTATGAACACATAATCATCATATGCTTTAAGGTTCTTCAAATGATTCTCCTTATCTACAATGTCAACTAATGATGCTTTACCTAATCATGCTTATTAGATCTCAATGTCATCTTGAGTGACATAATGCCTCTTACTAGCTACTACAAGTTCATAAAAATATTCAAAGAGCTTTGCATACTCACTCCAAGATACATCATTGTCCTCAATAAGTATATATTTTTCAATATCCTCATGAACATGATATTAAATAGTCAACATACCTTTGCAAAGTCCTTAAATCTCATGAAGGAGTTAAATATACTATTTCCAATTATCTTTGTCCTCTTATCATTGATAAACATGAATACTATCAACTGGAAGATCATATTCATATTTCTCTTCAAGGGCTATATGACTGATACGAGTTTTAAATCTTATTATACAGTCATGATGTGGTTTTAAGGAATATAATTTAATATAATATTCTTATTCATTATGCACTATGTTAACCTCAACCTATTTTCCTAGACAAACTTCAACATCAAGGCTAGTTATAACCTCATCAAGCTTAGATGAAATTAGATCTTCTTTTTTAATCATGACATCAAGACCTTATTTTAGAATGTCATCCTTAAAAATTGAAATTCATATTTCTTCCCTAAGTAGGGTACCAATGAGGATCTCCTCATAAAAATCACTTGAAGCATATTCATTACATTATCCTTAACATTTAATATATATGAAGTTTCCTCCTTATTTTCTTCCCATAAGATAGGTTCCTCTTCATGAAGGGATGTGGTGGGATGGTGATGAACATGTTTATGAGTTTCAGAGGGAGTATGAGGTATGATGGATTGATCATGAATGTACATGGGTATGGAAGGATATTTATTTCTACTTGAGACATTAGGAATAGAATATTCTTGTAGGAACTCTTGGAGAGAAAACAAGTTGAGTTGGGAAATGGACACTTCACTCTCTTCAATAAGAAGTTCACTCTTCTCATAACATTCTTGAGGCTCGTCAATAGTTGAAAACTAAATTTCACACTTCTCCACTAAGGACTTATTATATTTTTGAAAACCTTATTGGATAGACTTATAAGATGGAGTATCTTGAGGTACTTAAGGAGAGGTCAATGGGATTTAAATAATCTTAATGTTTTCTTTGACTTCAATCTATTGAACTTGGCTCTCTTCCTCTTGCTTCTCCCAAGACTTCAATACTTGGTTCCAAGTTGGTAGTTTGACACTAGTAGGTTCTCTTCGAGATTGGGTTAAATCTCTTAAAGGTTATTCTTGAGGATAGTCAAATTTTTCATGAGCATAAGGACTATAAAAAAATTGATAAAAAATAAAAAGGGTCTCTTGAAACTCTTGATCAATCTCATTTTTAAAACTTTGCCAAATCACCATCATTTCTAATACAAAATCACATGATTCATTCATCTCTAGTGGATAATTAGATATAGCGACAAACCATCCAATTAATTCTTCATATTGACAAGTAAAACAAATCTTTCTTGACAATTCTAGTATTTTACTCTCTATTTTATCCATTCCATATTGAAAAGTTTGGGAAGCTAGTGGAAGAGTGGGTGGGATAGCATAGTTGGAAACAAGGCTTCCTATATGAATTATCATATCCATATGGAGATGATGTAGGATAATATTAAGACTAATATGTTTCATAAGGAGGGCAAGAGTGATGTTCTTGGTAGTAAGGAGGATGAAAATATTCATAAGCCTAATGAGGTGTGTAGTTGGGATACGAAGGAGGCTAGTAAAGAGTATTATAAGACTGATAATGATAATTTTGAGGTTGATAAATAGTGTTATAAAATTGATAAGCATCACCAAATTGCATAAAATTTAACTCTACATCAAACTCAACCATAAAAACCTCATCAAGATAATGCAATGAAGATATAACTTACTTTGAACAAGAAATTGGGTTATTAGAACCAACTGATTATACATGGAGTTGTAATTGATGTTTTTAATGCATCCAAAAGATTATATGTATAAGAACAACAAAAATAATCATTCCACAACTTTGGACCTTAGTCCAAACACATGTGTCAAACCTATTATCAATCAAATTTGTACCCTTTAGAAGGTAGTTTAAGCCTTGCAAATTTGATGTAACATGGAAACACCTCAAGATTGTGGGTACCTTATTAAAGAGTTGAATCTATAGTTTAAAGGGTTAGCTCCTCTTGATGAATCACTTAGGCTCAAAAACTAATCTACCAATTTCCAGGAAAAGGGAGAGGAACCTAATCTAAAGGGTGTGATGTGCCAAATATGATTTGACCACTACCAATCAACTACAAATGAACTTCAAACATGAGACTAACTTTTACATGTCTCTACTCAAAAATTTGAAGAATAAATCAAATTATAATCTTATGTATGATATTTGTTTAATATTCATGTGTTATGTACTCATTTTGTTGTGTATATGTCTATTTTTTCCTATCTTCATGACTTTTAATAAGATAGAATATGAATATACTCCACTTTTGGTGCCAATTATGAGATGAAGGTGAAGAGTCCTAGACTAGAAACATCTATATATACTTATGATTGTGATAATAAAAGGGTTATAATTTCAAGAGATTAAAGAGATTCATCTGGTTATGGTTACATTTGTGATTTCTTATGTTCCTTACATGCATTCTCATGTCTAATGTTTAGTTACATTCTATCTAATTTATCCTAATTTTTTTTTAATGAAACACTTCTTGTTCTTAATTCCTACATAATGAAGGATAATTAATGCTTTCTATGTTTCTATTATCTAAACTCACGTATGCATACAATACACTATTCTTTTCACTTCATAAAGTATATCATAGATATCCTCATCCTTAGCATGTTCTAATTCTTTAGAAACCTCTACTAATAATGGTGTGGTGAGCATGGAATACTCATTCTAGAGGAAATTATGTTAATATGGTTACTAGTGAAGAGTGTTAGGGTGTGGAGCTAAAAGCTTCACCAAGGAGCAGACTTAAATAGGTTCAGGTCTACACAGACACCGACATCGGTCAGGAGTGACCGACGTCGGTCAGTTGCAGTTACAGAGGCACCGACGTCGGCAGTAGGGTCAGCCGGCGACGGTCACAGGCGAACAGGCAGGAACCGATGTTGGTTACCTGCGTGTCCAAAAAGCTATTTCTGTGGACAGAAGCGAGTGTTTGCATGATAAGTTTGAGTTGTGGACTCAAGCTTGCGTCTCTATTATTAGCATTACTATTTTTAGAGCCCTTGTTGAAGAGGCTTAACTATTTGTTGTAAGAGCATGCTCAAGTTTCCTATTTTTATATGTAGGAAAGATCTTCTTAGCTTAGGATGAGAGAGTGTAGAACTGTAAGAGTAGAACATTGTGAATGTTTAAAGGACAGTACTGAGTTGCATCAATCTAGGTTGTTGGATTTGATTGTACTTGAGAGAGAGCTCTTGAGGAATAGAGATCTAGTGAGAGATCTTGTGTGCATCTAAGAGAGGTGTGGAAGAATGAAGTTTCTTCATTGTATTCCTATTGTAAAGAGATTTAATACAAGTTTTTAGGGTGTTTTCTTGTATATCTTGTTCTGTGCTATTTATCATTTCAGTTACATATCTATCTGATTTATTTCCGCGTTTATTGCTTTCACAAGTGTAATCCATTGTTGGTTGATCCCCAACAAGTGGTATCAGAGCCTTGGTTATAGGTTCAAAGCTTGATAATTGGTATCAAAGTTCAGGTTCACTAATAGGTGGTTCAGATCTGTGTAGTGTGTTTGGATTACAGGTTACTCACAGGAGTTTCTGCAGGGATTTTTGTTTGAGTGGGAGAAGCAATGGCAGAAGAAAGTAAGTTGAGAATAGAAAAGTTTAATGGCAAGAACTATCAACACTGGAGAATGCAGATAGAGGACTATTTGTATCAGAAAGATCTCTACTTACCGTTAGGTGGGATAGCAAGGAAGCCCAAGGACATGGAGGATGAAGAATGGGAAGTTCTTGACAGAAAGGCTCTGGGGTCTATAAGATTGAGTCTGGCCTCCACTGTGATATCTAATTTGTCACAGGCAAAAACAACGGTAGAGTTGATGACTACGTTAGCAAATATGTATGAAATACCCTCAGCTTTAAATAAGGTATATCTTATGAAGCAGTTATTTAATTTGCATATGAATGAAGGTAGATCTGTTTCTACTCATCTGAATGATTTCAATGGTATTGTGAATCAATTAAGCTCAGTAAATATAGTGTTTGATGATGAGATAAAAGCTCTTTTAATATTATGTTCTTTGCCTGAAAGCTGGCATGGCTTAGTAATGGCAGTAAGTAATACTGCATCTGCATCAAATATTTTGAAAGTAGAGGATGTTGTTAGTGTTATTTGAATGAGGAAATACATAGGAAAAGCACAGAAGAGGCATCCAAGAACGCTTTAAGTTTTGAGAGCAGGGGAAGGCAAAAAGAGAAGAGCAAGAAAGGCAGAGCAAGATCCAAGTCTAAGGGGAAAGGTAGATCTAAATCCAGAAATGGCAGGAAGCCACAATGCTAGAATTGTGGAAAGATGGGGCACATAAGCAGAGATTGTTGGTCAAAGCCCAAGGAGGAAAACCAGCACGAAGGAAAGGAAGAAGCCAAGATTTTAGGTATTACACAGGATGCTTTAATTTTCTCTCTGCATAATAATATAGAATCTTGGGTATTAGATTCTGGTGCATCTTTTCATGCTACTCCTAACAAGGAATATTTCAGTGACTATATCCATGGAGATTTTGGAATAGTGTACTTAGGGGATGATGAGCCCTGTAAGATTACTGGCAAAGGTAAAGTGCAGCTGAAGATGCAGAATGGCAACACATGGGTGTTGAGAGATGTGATGCATGTTCCTAGTTTGAAGAGAAATCTGATCTCTGCAGGTAAGCTAGGTGATGAGGGTTGTACAGTAGCTCTCACAGCAGATTCTTGGAAGGTGACCAAGGGTGCACTTGTTATGGCTAGAGGTAAGAGAGAAGGTACTCTCTATTTGTGTAATTGTGTTATTAACAAATCTCCTTCAGTTTTATCTACTTCAAATGTGGATGCTAAATTGTGGCACTCAAGGCTTGGCCACATGAGTTAGAAGGGGATGTCAATTCTTAAGTCTAAAGGTATGCTTTCAGATTTGAAAAGTATGGATCTAGAATTTTGTGAGCATTGTGTATTTGGAAAATAGAAAAGGGTTAGTTTTCTCAAGACTGGGTCTACTAAGAAAAGGCAGAAGTTACAGCATGTTCACAGAAATGTGTGGGGACCGGCTCAGGTAGCCTCTATTGGCAGATCATGGTACTATGTTACATTCATAGATGACGCCACAAGAAAGGTATGGATCTACTGTATTAAAAAGAAATCTGATGTTTTTGAGACTTTTAAGATTTGGAAAGCTATGGTTGAGAATGAAACAGGTAGAAGATTAAAGTGCTTGAGATCTGATAATGGCAGTGAATTCTGCAGTCTTAAGTTTAACTGGTATTGTTACACTCACAGAATCCGAAGGCAAAGGATAGTTCCAAGGAGACCTCAGCAGAATGGTATTGCTAAAAGGATAAACAAAACTATCATGGAGCGTGCAAGATGTATGAGATTGCATGCAGGGTTGCCCTTAGAGTTTTGGGTAGAAGCAGTTGACACTGCAGTGCACCTGATTAATAGAGGACCCTCTACAGCTCTGGATGGTGGAATTCCAGAAGAGGCATGGACAGGTAAAAAGGTCGATCTCTCATATCTCAAAGTTTTTGGTTGTGAAGCCTTTGTGCACATAGATAAGGAAAATAAAAAGAAGCTTGATGCTAAGTCTATGAGGTGCACGTTTATTGGCTATGGCTCAGATGATTTTGGTTTCAGATTTTGGAATCTAGGAATTAATAAGGTAATCAGGAGTTGTGATGTTATTTTCAATGAAAGAGTGATGTACAGTGATCAAAGAAGGAAGCTAGGTCAATTTGGGTAGAGCAATAGTGAATTGGATGAAGTTATGGTCCAAAATGAGCTCACGAGAAAAAGAAATAATCACTTGCAGGAAAACACATAGACCGACGTCGGCAGGTTAGGAACTAACGTCGACAGTACAGAAACTGATGTTGGTCATACAGAGACTGATGTCGGTAGACCAGGCACCGACGTTAGCCAGGAAGAATCGGCGTTGGCCAGTAACAGGTCTACAGGTGGTCGAGGTCGGTCACTGTCAGAAAATTTGGGTGGACAGATTGTTGAGAACGAGTCCAAGACACCCATCAGGAGGTCTGAAAGGGTAAGTAAGCCTCCAATTAGATATTCTCCTTCCTTATATTATTTATTGCTAATCGATGGTGGAGAACTAGAGAGTTTTGAAGAAGCATTACAGGTGGAGTCCAGGAGTAAGTGGGAGCGTGGCATGGTTGAGGAGATGGAGTCCTTAAGAGAGAACCAAACATGGGATTTGGTTGAATTGCTAGCTGGTAAGAGAACACTGAAGAATAGATGGACCTACAGGTTGAAGGAAGGTGAGGATGGACAGATGAGATATAAGGCCAGATTGGTAGTGAAAGGATTTGCACAAAAGCTAGGTATTGACTTTGGTGAGATTTTTTCTCCTGTTGTTAAGATGACTTCTATAAGGGTTGTATTGTCTTTGGTTACTTTTGAGGATTTGCATCTTGAGCAGTTAGATGTTAAGACAACATTTCTTCATGGAGATTTGGATGAGGAAATATACATGGAATAGCCAGAAGGTTTTGAGGTCAAGGGTACGGAGAAGTTTGTGTGCAGGTTGAAGAAAAGCTTGTATGGCCTCAAGCAAGCTCCTAGGCAATGGTACTTAAAATTTGACAGGTTTATGACTGAGCATGCCTACAGTAAGTGTCAATCAGACCATTGTGTGTATTTCAAGAGATTTGATAATGGTAGATATATTATTCTATTATTGTATGTAGATGACATGCTGGTTTCAGGGTCTCACATGCAGGATATCTCAGAGCTTAAGGTGAAATTAGCTCAAACGTTTGCTATGAAGGATTTGGGAGCAGCTAAGAAAATCCTTGGTATGAGCATTAAGAGAGACAGGAAAAATCACAGGTTGATATTGTCTCAGGAGGATTATGTGGACAAGGTGTTGAAACAGTTCAATATGCAGGATGCTAAACCGGTAAGCACACCTTTAGCTGGACATTTTAAGTTGAGTAAAGAACAATGTCCTAATTCACATGAAGAGGTAAAGTACATGAGTAAGGTTCCATATTCTTCCGCAGTAGGGAGTTTGATGTATGCAATGGTGTGTACTAGACCGGATATTGCCCAAGCAGTGGGAGTTGTAAGTAAATATATGGCCAATCCAGGTAAGGAACATTGGAAAGTGGTTCAATGGATCCTTAGATATCTAAGAGGAACCAGCAGTAGACACTTGTGCTATGGAGGTTCAGATACTTCTCTACATGGTTATGTAGATTCAGATATGGCAAGTGATTTGGATGGCAGGAGGAGCACCACAGGTTATGTTTTTACTGTAGGTGGAACGGTGGTTAGCTGGATATCTAAGTTGTAGAAGGTTGTTGCCTTGTCAACTACAGAAGTAGAGTATATTGCAGCCACAGAAGCTAGCAAGGAGATGATATGGATGACATGGTTCATGGAAGAGCTTGGAAGGGAGCATGGGAGTTGCAAATTGTATAGTGACAGTCAAAGTGCAATCCATTTAGCTAAGAACTCAGCTTTTCACTCAAGAACCAAGCACATATAGCTAAGGTACCACTTCATACGACAGGTATTGGAAGATGGCGAGTTAAAGCTGGAGAAGATCCATACAGACAAGAATCCTGCTGATATGCTAACAAAGCCGGTTACAAAGGAGAAGTTGAATCTTCATTCAACTTTTATTGGTCTTCATGATTGAGTTGAAGATGGAGGAGCTAGAAGATGTTGCTGTACAGATACTGGGGCAGCTGGTTTATCTCCAAGTGGGAGATTGTTAGGGTGTGGAGCTAAAAGCTTCACCAAGGAGCAGACTTAAACAGGTTCAGGTCTACACAGACGCTGGCATCAGTCAGGAGTGATCGACGTCAGTCAGTTGCAGTTACAGAGGCACCGACGTCGGCAGTAGGGTCGGCCGGCGACGGTCACAGGCGAACAGGCAGGAACCGACGTCGGTTACCTGCGTGTCCAGAAAGCTATTTTCGTGGACAGAAGCAAGTGTTTGCATGATAAGTTTGAGTTGTGGACTCAAGCTTGCATCTCTATTATTAGCATTACTATTTTTAGAGCCCTTGTTGAAGAGGCTTAACTATTTGTTGTAAGAGCATGCTCAAGTTTCCTATATCTATATGTAGGAAAGATCTTCTTAGCTTAGGATGAGAGAGTGTAGAACTGTAAGAGTAGAACATTGTGAATGTTTGAAGGACAGTACTGAGTTGCATCAATCTAGGTTGTTGGATTTGATTGTACTTGAGAGAGAGCTCTTGAGGAATAGAGATCTAGTGAGAGATCTTGTGTGCATCTGAGAGAGGTGTGGAAGAATGAAGTTTCTTCATTGTATTCCTATTGTAAAGAGTTTTAATACAAGTTTTCAGGGTGTTTTCTTGTATATCTTGTTCTGTGCTATTTATCATTTCAGTTACTTATCTATCTGATTTATTTTTGTGTTTATTGCTTTCACAAGTGTAATCCATTTTTGGTTGATCCCCAACAAAGAGAGATAATGATACATGGTTAGACCAAAGGATATATAATTTTGTAGAAGAAGAATAAAAAAAGATAGGTATTACCATATAATAAATAATTAGAGAGTATATTCATGGAGAGATTTATGAAATATTTTGGTGTGAGTTACTTGAATTACTAGCTAACTATTTAGCACATTTTGAATATTATTATTTTAAGCCAAGAATAGAAGAAACTATAATTTGGACTGAAGAAAAGAGACCAATTGCAGAGTTTGGAAACTAGCTAGACAAGAAAAAATAGATCATTGGGTTTCTAATATAGTAGATGGATATATAACTAAGTTTTTAGTATAATTATACATAGCTTTAGAATATGTGAAGGCATTGTTGATTAGAATAATTCAAGGGAAATCTTTACAGTGACTACCTATCCTTGTAAAGATGTTGGTTGTAGATAAGGCCATGGTGCCTATTCTATCTAATAAAGATTAGTCACTTCAATCATATGGGGGTGTGTGCAACATGACAAGAAATGATTATTAGATGAGTAGATAAGGATTAATCCTAAATATAGAATGGATACCTGAGGTAATAAAAGTTAGAATAAAAGTTTTGATTCAGAATGTGAGTTATGACAACAGAATAGGTAGAGTAAATAGAAGAATACCCAGGTAGATGTGAGTAGAGTTAAGAATAGTATTAAAGTAGATCAAAATGAAGGATGAATAAGCACAAGATGAAGGAAGATAAATGATGACAAGAATAAATAAATGATTAAGAGTGATAGGAAGAAGAGATGTTCAAAAAAGAAAGAGAAAATAGTGTAGAGGTAGATCCTTCAGATGATAGATGTAGTGAGCAGCTAAAAGAAAGGGTATTATTAGAAGAATGACATGAAGTATTAATCAAAGAAGAAAAAAAATTCATAGTAATCATAGGTTCAAATTTATAAAAAGAAGTTGTAGGAAATAATCATTCACCAAACAATCATAGTCCCTACAACCCAATTTCTTATATTCCATTATATGTTTTCAACCAGGTGTGTTAGAATATAGTAGTTAGGAAGGTAAATTTTCAAAAAAAGTGCATCATTGGGGTATTTAAATTTAAAAAACATAAATTTTAAGGCTTTGAAAGACATAGGTTTTGTTTCAACCAAGCAGAGAAAAGAAGGAAATATAGAAAAATAGAGTGCATAGGTTAACACTCCTAGTATGTAGACAAATATTCATAGTATGCAAGTAGGATCACATATAATGCATCCTACCCTTATAAAAAATGTGCAATAGATCCATTCAACACCAATTTATAAAATGGGTGTTGTAGGATCATGTATTATCTTTGCAATATATGATGGGTCTGCAGACCCTAGACAATACTTACTAACCTATGAGAGGAGATGGCAAGCTAATGGTGTTAATGATGATTATATCAAGAAGTGAAAATTAATAAGAGCACTAAATATAAGATCACTTGAATTTATGTACCACAAATAAATTACACAAGAAACTCTAGATAAAGTTAAAAAATGGCCTATCACATAATTTAAGATAAAATAATGTACAAGTTAGACTATTCAAGACTTAAAGGACATTAGGCAGAAGTTGAGATAATTAGTCTAAAACTATGATCATAGGCTCTCTGATGTTATGAATAAGATGGAATTTGAATTAGAATATAAATATAAAGCTACATGATTTGTTGAAGGACTACATTGTAGAATAAGATTTTCTATAGCACAGACTCAATATGCTACTAAGGCAGATGTTAGAGCTTCTACTCTATGAGTGGAACAAACTAAAGACTATGGGGAAGCTCCCATAATGGGTTCTAAGATTGAAAATACATTACAATATTTTCATGAAGAGGATTGAGCAATACCATGAAGTAGATAAGCCTAATATAAATCTATGGTACATGGAGTGTGGGGAATGATTGTCTTGAGATCAAAATAGAGTTATACGAAAATTGTAGAGTAGTAGAGCACATAACAATATAGTTCCATCTCTTGTAACAGTATGTCAAAATCCCATAGATTTTATAGTATAATTATTTTAATGCACATAATAATGATGAAAAGAATTTTAGGACTTGGTAGGATAAAAAATAATACATTACAAAGAATATATTTTTCATCACTATCTAACAAGTGTCCTTGGGGAAGTAGATGGTTCTAGGTCTAGAGGTTGATAAGGGTTATATGAATCATGAAGGTTCGTAATGGATTCCTATTTTTCCTTAGTATCATCCTAAAGGTTTGATTAGTTTGACCCCTCTTTTGTTGAGGTGGACACTACCATAACCATAATACTATTATGTAGCACCCTAGAATCTGGTAATGACATAACAACATCAAACTAGTTGGACCCCAGTAGTTACACAATAAAAATTCTGAATTGGAGATAAAACCTAGATGTATTAGCATTGGAATATAAAATTACAATAAGGAGGTTGTATAGGAGGTTATTAGTCAAATAGAGGAGGATTTAGGGGAAAATACAGATGAGGTTACAAAGGTGGTAGAGGAAATAATGCCCTCCTATACAATGTTATTTATGTGGAGAGTATAATCATGTGAAATGTAATTTCCCTTTGAATCCTTAAAGATAATATTACTATGCATATTGTAGAGTATATGAGTAGCATGAAATAGAATGTTGTCTTCTCTTAAAAAAATAAATAAATGAAAAGGCTATCATTAATGTTAATATGGTGAATGCACAAACTAAGAAGGATGAATTCCTAAATGTTATTACAAGACACCATCATGTAAAGAGAGGATTGTCTCCTATAGAAATTCCTTAGGACTAGGGAATTTAAAAAATAAAACAAGACAAATACCTAAAACTAGCTATAGATAAGGCATTCATGTATGAAGCTACACAGATGTTGAAAAATATTAAACACCAAGACACTAATGAAGGAGATGATACAGTAATCGATGCCCAAGTGTATGGACAAGTCATGTAAATTATTCATCAAGATGGATTTTTTACTAAGATAATAGATTTAATGAAACTTATAAGTACACTACAAAATAAAGACATATCTCAAAACATCACAAAATTAATACATAGTTTATTAGAGTGTGCATAGTGAGGGCAACAAAATATAGAAAATATTGTTTAATATGTCAAAACAAAGAAGTCATGGGATGTAGATGAATGAATTGACATTAAAGTTACATGATTTGAAATTCCTTTGGTAACACAATCAACATGATCCATAGGTCTACATGAGAGGTGATTGGTTGATCAGTTTTAAGTTATAACCTAGTGACTTTGAGCTTATCATACTATGAAATAGTTTATCCCATTGGTATATTAGAAGAGTTCAATATTAAATTTTCAAAATTGAGCCTATGAGGTGAATTTGAATTAATCGATATAAAGACATCAATAACTCCTTACCCTATGTTGATTAGAAATAAATGAACATATGATGGTCAAATGACTATCAATATTGTGTAAAATAAACTAGAGGTACATCAAAGAGATAATATTTTCATCATTCCTATAAATAAGATGCAAAAAGCCTACACTATTTTACATGAACTAGAATCTCTTTATATTTTATAAGAAATGAGTTGGATGAAAGTAAATTATGAATGGAACGTAAGAGCTTTATGCTCATCCAAGTGAAACTTATTGTATGAGCATACTAAACCTTAGATACAATCTTTACTCACTCAATAGTTGAATAAATTTGAACAATGGAAGCCCAAACTAGTATTTACTCAACCATTTGTAACCTAGTTTGTCATAGAATATTATGAATCATGTCTAATAAATCACCTACTCATTTTGAAGTTGATTTTGTCTATTAAGTAGATGATAATATGTAGGACTATATAGAGCCAACCATAAAAGGCACTTTGCCTTGGGAACTAACTTCATCTATCAGTGGGCACTTAGATATGCATATACTCAATTGGTCTCATGGTGATCATGAACTTCAACTTATGAGAATTTTTTTTACCCATGAAAGACAACTTATATCATACTATGCAACTGAAGATATCAATCAGTTCATTTTACAGCTATAAGTCCATGTACCTACCATTAGACAATGGGTCAGTGCCTTGAATTATGATTTAAAAGGAGTTGTATCAACATGGTGTCCACTTCATAGAGATGATCAAATTGATTGGTATTATGCATTTAAACTTCTTATAAGTAGATTTCAACTACCATATGTCATCTAAAGTAATTAACCTTTATTTCATGAAGGTGAGTGCCTTGAAATCAATATCCAAAAATGTGTTGAGGTCTAGACTAAAGAACGTGTGTAACCAAAGTATTGGGAACACATATTTTATTACACACTTGCCCCTTTACCATCAACATGGTATGTACATCAAGAACGTAGGAGGGAGATAATCCTCTAGTTCATAATGGGTGAAGGTGAAGAGTGACTTCATATATACTTTTGTATTTTAAAATGATAATCCTCTAATTCATAATGTAATGGTAAAAATCAAACATTTCCTATACCATGGGCTTGTAGAAGACATAAGAACCATGACAGAATATACTATGTAGAATAATTTAGCCTATGATCTAAATACAACATTATAAATATATAAAGCTACCAAGATAGAATAAAAATATCTTATTCATCCATACTATTGAATAAAAAATGAAGAGGAGGAAATTTAAGATTCAAATATTGATAGTGATATTGATCTGAATGATTTGTTTGAACCTGAATGACCACTAGAACTAGAGAAGGACCTAGTTATAAAGCCCACTGAAGAAGACAAACTACACAACATAAAAATTTTAGAAAAGGAAGGGAAATGAATTATACAAGAATATGTTGCCAAGGAAAATCATAAGATTTATCAGTAGCCTATTTAAAATCATGTGGAAAACATCAAAAGTGTGGAGATTCCCACACTAGCATATATAGCTGACTATTAGACTAAATTCAATGTTTTAGAAGCTACGTAACTTCTATAGGAATACCAAGATGTCTTTCCCACTAAATTTTTAGAGGTTATAGGAGTTGATCTATCCCTAGGTGAAATGGATATCAAACTCAAGGAGTGTGCATGACCAATAAATAAATGACCATACAAGTTGAACCCAAACATGAAGTTGAAAGTGAAGGTTAAACTAGATAGAATGTAAGACATAGGTATAATCTATCCTATAAAAAAGGTAAATTAGGTTATTACCATGGTAGTAAATCCTAATAAAATAGGTGAAATTAGTGTATGTGGTGATTATCAAATTTTGAATGATGCATGTGTCAATGATCTATTTTTGACTCCTTTTAAAGATGAAGTTTTGGAATCTATCATAGGTTATGAAGTCTACTTTTTCACAGATGGATTCAATGGCTATCATCAAATACAAATCTAAAATGAATTTTTCCATGGAATGAGGATCATTTGCATACAAGGTAATGCCTTATGGCCTCAAGAATGCACCTACATTTTTTCTCGGGCAATGGTGATTACATTTAAGGATTTCATTCATGACTTATTAGAAGTCTATATTGATGATTGGGTAGTCTTTCATTTTTTTAAAGAAATTTTTTCCAAACTATGCCTCATGTTAGATTACTATCGAGCTCTATACATTGCCTTGAATTTGACAAAGTGTTTATTTTTTACACCTTTTGATGTCCTACTAGGTCATGTAGTGTTTAGTGAAGGCATTTTGGTAGACAAGGGAAAAATTATATTCATTCTAAGTATGCATCCACTAGTCAACTCCATGGAAGTAAGATATTTTATTAGCCATTTAGGTTACTATCAAAATTTTATCAAGGGTTATGCATCCATTTCATCTCCATTCTAATACTATTTAATTTCATCTAGACTTTTGAGTGCTAATCAATCTTGATCAAACTAAAGTAGATACTGGTCACTATGCATATTCTTGTCTTTCCATATTTTAGCAAGCACTTTCATGTTCATGTTGATGATTCTGGTATCTTAGTCAAATTTATACTTGTATAGCTAGGAGATGGTGGAATGGACCAACCCATACATTTTGTAAGTTGAAAATTGTCTGTTATAGAAAAGAATTACATAACAACTAAAAGCGAAGAACTGACTATGATGTTCACACTATAAAAATTCTAACACTAAATTATTATGAGACCATTTGAAGTTTTCATGGATCATCAAGATTGATGCTACCTAGTTAATAAACTTATGCTTGGAGGATGCATTTCAAGATGGTTTATACTCTTTAAGAATTCTAATTTTGCATCAACATTAAACTAGGTAGATAAAATGTTTGACTAGACCATCTAAGTCACATCTCAAATGGATAAGAACTACAAGAAGATTTTTTAATGCCTATATATTTCATGTTTATACAATCCCTAAAAACATTAAGGTAATTGTTAATTTACTAGAACAAGGACTATTCCCTATGCATTACCAAGAAAGAGAGAAGAAGTTATTTGTCACCAGAGCTTTACCCTATTCCATTATAAATGGGATCTTGTATCATTTGGAGAAGGATGAAGTATTTTGTAGGGTAGTTATAAAACATGAATGACCATAGCTCTTACAAGAGGTGCACCAAGGAATATAATGAGGTCATTTTAAAAGAGAAGCTACCGTAAAGAAATTATTATAGAGTGGGTTATTGTGGTTGAACCTTTTTCAAAATGCACATAGAGTAGCACAACAATGCAATGTATGTCAATGCATGGATAAGACACTCCATAAGGATAAAATGCCATTACAACCTTTTTTATCCAAAAAACCTTTTGAATAGTGGGGTATCCATTTTTTAGGACCTAGTAATCCTCTAAGTAAAAGCAAAAAAGAAAGGTATATTATCACTATGAGAAACTACTTTACAAAATGAGTTGAAGTAATGTGACACCTAACTATGACATGCAAGATGAAATAAACTTTACTTATGAGAATATCATTATAATGTTTGTATGCCCCATCAAGCTCATTAGAGAATTAAGGGACACACTTAATGAAAAATACCATCGAATATCCTACCAAATAATTTATGATTTCTCATCATAAAATTACTACATACCATCCATAAGCTAATGGTCAAGTTGAGGCTTCTAATAAAGTGTTGGATAAAATGTTGACAAAGATCTGTGATGTCAAGAGAAATGATTGGGAATATTGCATTACTAAAACTATTTGGGCATATCAATTGTACTATAAGAGGGATATAT
This sequence comes from Torreya grandis, assembly GCA_037957365.1. Lineage (NCBI taxonomy): Eukaryota > Viridiplantae > Streptophyta > Pinopsida > Cupressales > Taxaceae > Torreya > Torreya grandis. Next base: position 187,430 of record JARHVA010000369.1, read on the forward strand.
GTTTTACTCCATTCTATTTCGTCTATGGGATTGAAGTAATCATGTTGATGGAATAATTGGTACCTAATTTGCACATTGCAATGGTCATAAGACTAGGGAATCATGAGTCTCTAACCAATAGGATTCTCAAACTCAATATGATGGATGATTATAGACATAGAACATCTTAGATGTAGTAAGTTCATAATAATATCCAAAAATCATGGCATGGTATAAAACTATGCCATAAGGAATTTCATAAACATCAACCAGTTTTGTTATATTATAGTCATTTTAGAGCATTTTTGGGTAAAGTATAGATTATATGGAAACGACCTTATGTTATACATGAAATATCATGGTAAGGAACCATTATTTTAAGAGATATATAGGGAACCATGTTGTATTTTAGGTGAATGTCTATAGGCTTAATCCCTACTACTAATAATCTTAAATGATATCTTTTTACTAATTCAGTGGGTGATCATTAACACTGAGTAGATTAGGATTTCCTATTTTTGTATATTTTCTTATGTGTTTCTTTTTCTATGTATGCATGTGTGTGTTTGAAAATGATATCTTTAGTTACATTTGGGAACCAAAATAACAAGTATAATAAGTGCCAATAATGCATAAAAGAATTTAGGTGCACCATCATAGATGTCAGTATGAGCGAAAGAAAGAAATTAAGTCAGGGAAATAGATGGTCCAATCATATCAACCAAGATCTTCACCATATAATGATCATCCCATAGTATTTAATGCTAGATTCAAGTTTCATTTAACCTAATCTTCAACAAATTGGCATCTGATCAACATCATTCATTTGTACTATAGTATTGACAACAAAGAATATAATAGTGTATCTCAATGCATGTACCAATGACTAACTACCTTAATTGCCAATTTAGATAAGATTTGCCACCTAAACATTTTCATTCATGTCAAATGAATAGTTAAACACAACATTTATGTAGAAACTAATAGGCACAAAATCTCTAAAGGCATAAGGTTTGAAACCAAGTCCATATTTCATCCTTGTAAATATTTTCATGAACTAAAGTTTTAAAAGCTAAGCTAATTCTTACAACATAGAGAGCCAAAATATTTTCAATTTTCATCAATCAATAATAATGGATCATTTTTAACTCATTATTAGTTTTAAAAATGCTCAAAAATAAGTAATGAGTATCAAATTAACACTTTAGCAAACAAAATTAACTAATATAGAGCCATTTAATTTCCTTCAAGCAAAGAATCATAGACTCTTTTGACCATATCCCATCGATGCTACATAACCATTAGATCTTACAATCTGCCACTAATTCTATAACACATACATCATGCACTTGATTTTCGTATCCACTTTTGGTGACTTGGATGATATTGTGAAAGTCTTGCTCAACTGATACAATGATGGTAACATCTACATTAGACCCAACACCAAAATAGTCATCAATAGAAAATTAATGTCCCAAGCTTTGGGCATGCCTACATGAGGATATTCTCTTACCCCGTATAAGATAAGAATGTCTCCTATCCTTCAAGAGGTCATATATTTATATGTTTATGGATTAATAGGAATCCTAGTTGAATAAATTCAAGATGAACCATTACACATCCTAGTATAATGCATCATACAAAGGTTTTATCAAACCACCAAGTCTGCAAATCAAATTCCAAAAGGGGTCATGGACATTACACACCACATGTTCCACCATAATGAGCAATTTAATTGGCTAAAATAATTTTTTTAAGAGATACTAAAAAAATTGACAAGTGTCACATGAATTCTAAGTAGGCCATATAGTAACAGTTCCTTAACTTTTTACTTTATTTCACCCAATAGAAGTCCTCTAAAGGAGAGGTGTACCCTGATAGTGACTAATAGCTAGTGTATAAAATCCATAATTTGATATGGACAATTGAGCATGGTTCCCTATCCCGTGAGGGTAAATTCAAGACATGATGGGAGGAATGTTTGGATATGATCTCCACACATCCTCAGGTTTTATTAGATGTCATGTAATACTTGGGGTAACATGATACTATCATTTTTATACCAAAAGGCATGTTCATCCATATTCACAAGCTACCAAGGTCACCATTTGGACTTTATGCCATTATTTGTTACCATGGCCATGGCATAGGCCGAAGTCACCCAAAAAAAAAGCCTACATAGATATGCATGTAACACTGCTCTAAGTTATACCACCTAGTGTAGTAGTCCCTATAGTACAACAATAATAAGAATCCATAACTTTGTAGCCACATAAATGAAAGTTCAAGATCTCTATTGAGCAATAAATACCTCTCCTCCATTAAAGCACATTAAAATTAGTACCATAGCCTAGCTTGATCCTCCTAAGGTGCCTCATATTACAAGATCTTATGACCTTCCTCAAATTAGAATAGATGAGTAGGAGGTGTAATAGGTAATGGTTGTAGACATGGTAGTGTATTTTTATGATAGAGAGGAGGAGAAGGAATTCTTATTCTAGAAGGAAATGCACAATAATTTTCCTATGAGTTTATGGGTGAAAATACCACCATGCCTTACATCCACCATGGTAGACACTGTATGTAAAGAATCTAAGTAGATGTAATGAAGGATTTAATTATTCTAGTAGTAACTTTTGACCACTTTTGTATCCATAGACATCTTCACATCACTACTAAAAAGCACATAGGAGTCCCTAGTGTGTAAACCAAGAACTAGGTGTGAAGCTATGGTTTCTCCTGCCCTCAAATAATGCACATTCGATTAGATAGCCACAATGAAAGAAGTGAAACCTTATCCACCTTCAAATTCACCACCAACTAAATGTAGGTTGGTTACCCTAGGGCATAATAAAGCACATGTTTCTAGCTCCATAGTCCAGCTAAGAGATTTACCACCTTTAGAATAAGCCCTAGAGCTCAAAGAGTTCACACTAGAGAAACCAATAGTAGAAGAACAACATGCCTCATGGGAGGAAGAATATTTCATATTAGAATTATGAGTGAGATATTATAATAAGAAATTCCATAAAGAGTAGGCTCAATAATATCAAGCTCAAAAAGAAAGTCAAAAAGTTGAAGAAGCTGAGACCACAAAAAAGGCCTAAGATGAAAAGGTTGATCGAGAAAAGGCTCTTTTAATGGCCAATAAGACACAATAAGATGATAATGTAGAAAATAAATAATATGAGGTCCATAAAAATAAGATGGATAAATAATATAAGAACTAAGATGTTGTACTTGCTACTAAGGCTAAGGCTGAAGAAAAAAATCAATAATAAGATGTAATGGTGCAAACAATATATGCTCTAGAGGATGCCACTTGCACATGGTAACAAGTAAAAAAAGAAAGAATATGAAGATGAATCCCTACACAAATAGTATGCCCAAGAATAGGAGTAACAAGCAAGTACAACTAAGGCATAGGCTAATCAAGTAGCGTAAGCACATGCACAAGCTATGATTAAACAAGACAAGGTTACTACTCTAGAGGAACAAAAAAAGGAATAATAACATGAAAAAAATATAAAAGAAGAGGAGTATGAGAAAAATAAAGATACACAAGATGAGATTAATATGAAATTAAAATAATATGCCAAAATAAAATAGGATGAAGATGTTGCATAGTAACTCAAGATTTAAATAGAGGCTAAAACATAGTAACAAAACATTCCTAAGAAAAAATAAGCTAGATCAGAGCATCAAGATCATGATGAAGAACCATTTGTATTTATAATAGGTCCTTAATAACCATAATTACCTTTGTGAGGATTCTAGCTATAGGAAATTATAACTATGGGTGTTGAATATACCTCCTTCTCTCTTCCACTTATGACCATGACATGACCTGACACTTCAATGACTTCAAGAACATTAGCAAGATTCCCATACAACAAAAATCCTCATTAGATGTCTCTATAATATCCATGAAGAAATAGTTAGAGGGTGTTTCTATATTTTAGGAATCTATTGTGTAGAATGCCTCCTCTTTGGAATAAGAAAATGGATTAATCCAATGCTGATAATGTCAAGTTGAAGGTTGCCTGCATTAATCTTCCAATATTATACATGACACTTGTCCATAGTTGGTCACTTGAGTGATCATGGATTAAGTCATGTCTGATTAATGTAGACTCAAGACATTTGTCTCTAAACTAACCAAGGACTGATGTGCAACCCAAAAACTTTGCAAAGTCAACACATTGTGATAGGATGTTAATAACAAATCTATAATTATCATCAATCTATTGGAGGAGTATCAAGGAATGCTTGACACTACCACACTTTAAGCATAGCAGGTTGCACACAGTTTGTTTGACTAGAGGTAAAAACCATATACCTCCTTATCTAGTTCTAGTGCAAACTTTACAAAGGCTTCCATCACCAAAGAAACCATGTCCAACCATACTACCACTAAGTAGGAGAAGGAATATGCACTCTAGGATTCACCCAACTATAATTTAATGTACAAAACAACATTATGAATTGGTAGAGTCAGCTTATATGAATTTCATTTTTAGGTCTCCAATCTCAAGTACACATAAGTAAGATGGAGTAACTACATGGTGAGATTCAGACAAGGGTCATAAACACCAAGGAAACCTTGAGCATAATTGATGATGTATATCTCAAGTAAATCACTGGATATCATGATTCATTGACGACCCTATTATAATTGGTACAAGAAGTGATGTTGGACATGTATTCCTACAATATGGATTTGACTCCCCTTTCTAACATAGTTTCTTAGATTTTCAACACACCTACATAAAAACCACATTCAAAACTCTAGAAGATCATCAATTGGTGTAAGGATACATAGTTAAAGTACAAAGTCTCTTTTGGTTAGTCATGATCTATGTCTATACTACCACCTTGGAGTTAAGCACTACATATAATATCAATTTTGAAAAATTTGTATCACATTTTATATTAAGGATAATTTATTAATATGAGTGGGGATAGGATGGTTGACAACCCATAAAGGGTGGCCACCTAGTTATGCTATCCTATTGAAAACTTGTAAAGGGTGGTAGGTTGGTATGATACTTAGTTGAAAACCTAAAAGGGAGGATAAGTAGTGTGCAAAAGGTGAAAACTAGAAATGGTGCTTTGAGTAATTAATTCAAATATTAATGGTGTAAACATTTCTTCAGCGTCTACTCACTTATGCATTTTAAAAAATACTATGAGGTTATCTCAAGATGAGATAACATTTAAGTCTAGGAAAGTGTTGGAAAAAGAATTTGGATTGTAGATTTACCCAAGACATTTGTCTAATATTCATTCATTATGTATTAATTTTTTAGTATATAAGTTTATTTTGTCCTATCTTCATGACTTGTAATATTTTAGGATATGAATAAACTCCAATTCTAGAACCAAGTATGAGAAGAAGATGAATAGTCATAGACTAGAAACATCTATATATACTTATGTTTATAAGAATAAAAGGGTTCCAATTTTGAAGAGATCAATAGAGATTCATCTGGTTATGTTTACGTGTGTGATTTATTATGTTCCTTATATGTGTTCTCATGTCTAATTTCTAGTTACTTTCTATCTAATTTAACACAAATGCTTTATTTTTGTTTATAAAACACTAGTTGTTCTTAATTCTTACATAACATAGGATAATTAATGTTTGTTATGTTTCTATTATCCAATTTCATGTATGAATATAATACACTATTATATGAACTTGAAGTATATCCTAACTATCCTCATCCTTAGTATGTTTTTATGCTTTAGGAACCTCTACTAATACCAAATTTGATTTTATACATCAATGTTTCTCATGAAAGTTGTGAAAAATGCTTGGGCTAAGAGGACTAATCAAGAGGTCATGAATTAACACTAATGAAAATACAACTCACTCAACCTTTTTAAATTATTCAAAATTGAACATGAATGCTAAACAAGGAAAAACATGCCAATGTAGCAAGACTATCACTTAGCAAGATCAACCAATCAATCATGCATATTGAAACTAGTCCATGGATAAGGTAAAACTAGATTATTATCATTGATAAAAGGATATAAGGGGGTGGGGATTCAACATACCTAGGTGGAGGATACCAAGTTATCCAATCAAGGATGAATATATAAAGAAACATGAGAGAAGGAGAAGATCATATGAGAGAGAGAAATGGCAAGTGTCTGATGAGTTAAAATTAAGAGAGGATTTAGGAAACTATATCAATGTGTATTATAAGACATGTTTACTCTACTAAAGACGTTTTCCTCCTAAAAGTGGTGTGGATGTTTGAAACTTGGCTTGACACCTTGAATTTGCTCTTCAAAACTACCCATTCTTAGGCTTGTGAGAGGATAAATGGAACTCTTAACCATCAGGTCATGTTGAGTTACATCCTTACTCTACTCTTGATAGCTTTCAACTAGTATATAAAAATTCCTTTTAATAAATCACTTCATTCTCTTGTTATGTGACTTGAAGTCTCTTCATATCACTTGGCCAATCTTACTAACAAGTGTCAAAAACTTGTTTCATCTTCTCCAATTCATTCCTTCTCAATGTATAGCCTATCTAATTAATATCACACCTACAAAAAATCATTTAAAATTCTAAAACTACCCCCAAGACCTCATTCTACACAAAAAACTCTCATTTGGCATCATTTCTTATAGCCCTAAAAATGTGTAAACCTCCTTATGTAGAACAATGTAAATATGGTAATGATAAACTAACGACATATTTTAGGACTCATTATGGATTTACAAATTCTTGGAAATTTTTAGGTCTAGGCTCTAAGAGGAAGTGTTCTTTTTAACCCATTCTCTCCTCAATTAGGCCTCAATTAAGACTCCTTACCTATACGCCTAATTTTTTCTCCAAATATATCCCAAAAGTGTGAAAAAACCCAAAAGAATTTGATTCACTTTATCTACCATGTCACCAACCTCCATGCTAAATTTGAGGCTCTGAGACCCTATAGAAATGTGAGAAACATGAAATGGTCTTGAAACTTATTCTCATTTTAGGTCTATTTGAGACTACCTTAAAAAATGAGTTTTGTTTGATCACTTATAGAATGTATAGTATGTTTTTTTAGGATTTAATAGATTAAATACATACTAAGTGGCCTCTCCAAATAGTTTTCAAGTTTCTAACTATCCAAAACCATATAAAACACCTAAAACCTTGTAAAAACTGTATATAATGCAGTCCATATAACTACAAGTACAAATGAAGTTCATGGTTGGGACTCGATTTAAGTTTGTAAAAATGTTAAGGAGGTTAGAGGATTAATCCAGGTCATATCATGTACTTTAGGATCTCATCTCTCTCATTTGGTCTTTTCTAGGGTTTTAGGAGTTTTAAAACCTATTTTGGCTCTTAGAAATTATTCGTAAACTCTAGGACCTTAACCCATAAAAAAATGAAAAAAATTCAAGTGTACTACCACCTTTAACTATCCCTATATTTTAATTAGACCATTCATAATTTTAGTATAATACTAAGTGTAAAAATTTGACCTTTAGGCTAGAAATAGGGCATTAGAGAGGGATTGATAGTATTACTCTTTGTTTATGTAGATGATAGGTTAAATAAAATAACCAATACCACAATATTTTAGTTTATATAACTTATTACCTCCTCTACAATTAATTTATCTCCCATACATAGGTTGATGTTCACAACAAGTGCATGCAAGTCTGGTTTTAGACTGTAGTCCTACCTTAAGGGAAGCTAGAGTTGGTCTCAAAGTCAAATTGTGATTTTATTGAATATACCATATTTATGATGAATATTAATGGTATATAACTTCATATTTCACCATCAAATACCCTCAGATATCATTTCACCTTCACTAAAATTCTTGTCTCATGTGTGTACCTATGGTTTGCCTATACAGTGGACTTATACTCAGGCTTATTAGGCTTAGATAGAGTTTATCTTCATTACATACTATTATGATAGGTATAAGGGTTATATATAATAATAAAATTATTTTAAAATAATTTTAAATAATTTTATTCTTCCCAAACCTTTTCTCTACATTCTAAAAAAATAATCTTCGTTTGACAAGGTATGTAAGCCTATGTGTGAGTTAGGTTGTGCAAGCCTAGACATGGTTCATCAATGTTTTCCTCACTCTTGATGTTAAATAAAATTTATATGGGTCTATGTAATAAATTTTAAACCATTATCAAATTATTTTATTTTACTTATATCTCCTTTATTCATTCTAAATAAGTAACCCTCATTTTCCAAGGTAGATAAGCCTGTGTATGAGTTAGGCTATGTAGGTAGGGTTTAGGGCTCTATTTTATCAAATCTCCTTGGTAAATAGTTCATGTATATAAAATTTATTACACCTAAATTTTTTTTATTCACTTATACATTTAGATGAGTGAAAACCTAATGCTTTTCATGTATACTTATCCTACTCTAAACTTAAAATTAGCCTGATCTTTATAGTAGACATGTAGATGGTCACTAGGAAAATATTGAGTGTTTTTTTATGTTTTTGGAGTCCAATAATAATTTTTGAAAAATCATTATAATTTATTATATTATTTTAATTATATAACCCTTATTTTTCACTCTCAATATACCATGATTCCATAACATTAAGTCTTCTTCTCACTCTTCTTTTATCCTAACTATATGTGTCAGTTTTTGGGGTTTGATTGCATTTTGCATTTTAGGACTTGTATACAAGTCATTGGAGACTTAAATAAAAATAATTAAGGATTCATGACCTTTAAATAACCATATGAAACTTCATAAAATCATTAGGTCTTCACTTACATATACCTATTATCTTATACCTTCTAAGGCATGGTTACAAGTAGTCTCTTGGAGAAGATTTTGATATGAACCTAGAGAGTGATATTTTTAACTATCATAGCATCATGAAAGTATTTAAAATTAATTTTAATTCCTTTTCTCACTATCTCACAAGGTTCATTGGTTCCTTCATAGTGTTTACAAACCTTTTTCTTATCATCCTTATACCTAGACTTGTATACATGAATATTTGAGCCTATAGACCTATTATAGCAACCCTCATTAGCCTTCCAATATTTTAGTATCATCATTTGTTTGAATTTTTTAATATAATTTTTTCATCTGAGTTAAGCTTTCAACTCTCACCTTTGTTTGTATGAATAGTTATCCTTTGTCAAAAAAGAGGACCTATAGGTTTGTCACTTGTAGGTCTCAGTTTTACTTAGGTGGACTATTAGAGCATCTTATTAAGATTTTGACATTTGATTATTATATATTCTCACCATAAATTTTGTATCCTCTTCCTTAAAATCTTATAATATTCTAAAAAACATTATACATCCTCAAATCTCATCATTTGCATGTACAAGCTTATGCATTAGTTAACTCACCTATAAGGCTTATTTATGAGAGTTGGAGTCTTAACTTCTTTCATGATTTTGGATGATCCTAAATGGAGTAAATTAGTATCCAATGAGTTTTTATGATGTATATCAGGTATTTTCATGTATTTAACACTTTTAGCATGAAACCTAAGACCCCTAAATACTAACTTATAGGTCTACAAACATTTGAGTGAGTATTACACTTTCCCACTTTTATTGAAAGTGCATGTTTGTATTTTTTTTAACTTCCTTGATGTTTAATTACATTAATAATATATTAAATAATACTATACAACCTTGAACAAGGTATAAACCATACATTTAAACCATTTTACATAAGTAGTCCCATATGCATAGTCTTCAATCTAGATGCACAATGATATTTAAAGAGTAGTATAGATAATACTTAGGTGATTGGAGAACCTTAGATGAAGGGAAAATATGGAAAAATGTGTTCAAAAACATTTGGATGCATATGAACCCTATGATAACCCTAAAACAATGAAGAAACAATAACAACCACTTGCACACTATGCATAAGGATAACTTTCTTGCTTACCTAGTGAATATATGGGCTAGATGGTGATTAATAATGATTTAGGAGGGTTTTTTAGATATTTTAGAATCCTATTAAATGTTAAATTTCCTTCATGAATTCACACCTACAACTATGCTACTAAAAACTAAGATAGTGGGGTTTTGAGTCTTAAAAAACACCTTAGCTCCTTATTGATTATTCTTAAAGATATGTAGCTCATTAAAAATGAATAGTTACACTCATTACGATCTTATATGGATCCAAAAATATTTCAAAAATATTATCCCCCAATTATACTTGTAAGGCCTATACCATCATCTTGAAAATGGCCTTCATGAGTTTGTGAAGAGAGTGATGGGAGACAGGAAGAGTTTTTTGCATTTATGAGACTTGAAATTTGATACAAAGAATAAAAATGATGCTTGGAATTGAAAGGGACACATTTTAAATGTTTTATTTTTAAAATGAGTTCACAAGTCCATACAAGAGAGTGGAAACTACCTCTTAAACATTGGAAACTAAGATTATGACCTCTTTCTGACTTAATGACATATGTGGTAGTTATGTAAATATTCCATGGACCTTATAAAGAGTGATTTTATGGATTTAAACTTTTGTGATCTTAGATATACATGAAAGTTATCAAAAATCATATTTTTCCTTCATTAAACTTACCTTAAAGTCCACAAAAGAACCTTAACCTTTACAAATCATCATAAAATTCTTTTGAAAGGTGATTAAGGCATGGAATGACTTTGGTAAAATCCTAAAAACTATGACACCACTTGACCAAATTTCATTTCACCATTACATGGATAGGCTAGTACACACAAAGATAAAGTATTACCTTAATCTCTTCGAATAAAGCTTAAACAATGCTAATAAGATATGGGTTGAGATTTTGACCTTGGGGGTCAAAATTAGTCAATAATTCCTAATTTTTCCATAGTGTTAGTTTGCAAGGAAGTCCTACCATGGATTTTTAATAAAGTATAGAATACTATGATTAAAGATAGATACCATTTACAATGAGATTTATCATATGTTATAAATTGTTGAAAATATTTTCATTGATGTCAAAGGTCTAGAATTATTAATGAAATGTCAAAGTTCTAGAATTATTGGTGATAAAGGCCCCATTTCATTTAATAATGTTTTTAATAGATATATCTTGGCTAATTGTGTTAATATTTATTTAATATTAATGAATATATTTTTGGTTGCATATAAGACAAAAGAAGGGCCCATGGAGAAGTCAAAGAGTCATGGGGTAAAGATAAAAGAAGAATGGGATGCATTTTCCCATGAAGAGTTTGGGGAATTCCAAGAGTCACCAAGTGAAGATAAAAGAGGAAGGGTGCAATTTCTCATGAAGGGACACTTTGAGGAATATGAAAAGTCATCAAGGTAAAGACAAAAGATGGAAGAATGTTTTTTCTCATGAAGGGTCACCACATGACTTTTCAAAGGCAAGGATATGAAGGGTCACGCAAGTTTAGAACCATTTTCCATGAGGATTGAAGGGTCAAAAATGGGAAAGGCCAAAGGTGATTTGGAATGCTATAAATAAAAGCGTGAGAAGCCATTTGTAATATGTGAGATAGAGTTTGATTTGAGATAGTAATATCTAGCTTAGAAGAGCATTTGTGAGAGATGAATATGATTTATATTTGTTATATCTAGCTTAGAAGAGTAAAGGTGAGAGAGAGGAAAGAGATGTTGTAATGAACTATCATTTGTTGAGATAGAAACATTGAGAGATAGTTGTGTCGTATACACAAAGGGGTTGGTGCTCCTATGGGTTGGTGCTCATGAATCGTTATTGTGTTGGTGCTCATGTGGGTTTGTACTCAGCAAAGGGGTTAGTGCTCCTATGGGTTAGTGCTCACAAATAGTTACTATGTTGGTGTTTAGCAAAGGGGTTGGTACTCCTACAAGTTGGTGCTTGTGAATATTGTTTGAGTTGGTGCTCATTCATATACTTGAGATTGTTCTCCATGGTTTTTCCCACATTGGTTTTCCATGTTATATCTGGTGTCTCTCTCTATCTTGCGGTGTGTTTATTATTTCAATTTTATTGCATAACTTGAATGTTTGGTTAAGTGGAATTTGATTAAGGGAAAGTTTTATAAGATATATGATACACTGATTCACCCCCCTCTCAGTATATCCCATGCTTAACAATTAGTATCAGAGTAGGTTCCTTTTGAAAAGTTTTACAGCTTAAAGGTAGATCGAGAAAGTGTGATGGCTGGATCACATGAAGGATTTTCTACAAATAAGGCACCTTTGTTTGATGACATGAATTATGATTTTTGGAGCACGATAATGAAGATTTATTTTATGGCCCTTGGATTTGACATATGGCAAGTAGTGGTGGAGGAATATGAAGAGCCACAGACACTTATAATTACTCCAGTAGAAAAGAAGGAAAGTGAATGTAATGCTAAAGCTTTAAATACTATTTTATGTGGTTTATGTGAATCTAAATTTGTTAAATTTATGCAATGTAAATCTGCTCATGAAACATGGGTAAAACTTAAGAATATTTACAAAGGTGATGGAAAAGTTTATCAAGCTAAGCTTTAGATTTTTAGAAGATAGTTTGAAAGTTTGAAGATGGAAGAAGAAGATATAGCAAGTTATCTCTTGTGATTTGATCAAATACTAAATCAGATTCAAGGTCTTGGAGAAATTTTGGAAGATTTAATGATGGTACAAAAGGTTTTGAGATCTCTACCAGTGAGATATGATGCAAAGGTTTCAACAATCGAGGAGATGAAGAATTTAGCTAAGCTAAAGATGGATGAGCTTCATGGTATTCTCATGACATATGAGATGCAGAATGAACAAGATAAACCATCAAAGAGAGAAGCTACTTTCAAGACATCAAAGAAAGAGAAAGCTAAGATTCAAGAATCAAGTGATAGTTCTAGTGATGATAAAGATGACAATGGAGCACTTTTTATTTTCAAGCCGAAAAAGGGAATAGGTAAATATCAAGGAAAATTACCTTCTAAATGTTTTAATTATGGAAAGATTGGACATTTTTTAGCTAGATACCCAAATAAGGGTAATGGTGATGAAGAAGAAAAGTCTACAAACAAGAAGAATTTGAAAGGCAAATCCAAGAAGGGATTCCAGAAGAAGAGCCTATATTCTAAGGATCCTAGCTCAGTCGAAGATAGTGGAGTCACCGATTCATAAGAAGATATTCTATTCATGGCCATACATGAAGATGATCAAGAAGAAGAAGAGGAGGAAGCTAAAGTGAATATGGAAGGATAACTCATTTGTGCCTTAGAACAGTTAGAAGCTATTGAGAAGAAGAAATTAAGATTGATGCGCCAGATCGAGAAAAATGAAAAGGAGTCAAAGGAAATTATTAATGATCTAACAACACACTTGAAAGAAGCCAAGAAGAATGAAGAAGATCTAACATCATAGTTTGAAATAGAAAGAAAAGAATGTGAAAGGTATGTTATTGAAATTGCCTCTTTAAAAGAAGATATTAAGAAAGTAGTCAATGATAAAGTAGTTAGTGATTCAAAATTTGAGGATAACACTAACATGCTGAATAAGATATTGGAAAGTCAAAAATAAAATTTAGATAAGATAGGGATTAGATTTTTAAAAAAAAAGAGCTATGCTGAAGCTCTTACAAAAGAGGAAACAAAAAGGGGAGAAGTGAAGAATACAGAGGACATTTCAAATAGAGAAGGCTAGAGGCAACAAAGCTATAAAAGGCAATCAGGTCAGAGATATACAGAGAGGTATTATTTTTATGGCTATTGTTTTTATTGTAATAGATATGGTCACAAGAAATTAGAATGTAGAAAAAGAGATAATAGTCTCAAAAATAAGGAGAAGGAAAGCCAAGTAGAGTCAAGCAGAAGCCACAACTCTTTTGCTCCTCTATCAAGCTTTGATGAAGAGACCATAGTATGCTATGAGTGCAACAACTTTGGACACATAGCTTGGTACTGTAGAAGCATGTTTGATTCAATCAAGAAGGATCAAAGTTTCAAAGTTCCATTCATCAAGAAGAAGGATTAGAGTTTCAAAGCTCCATTCATCAAGAAGGAAGTTTAGACTTATTCATGGTAGAAGAAACAACCTAAAGATTCTATGATGGTTCAGACAACTCTGCATGTAAGAAATAAAGATCAGCCATAGTGATTTGATAGTGGATGTTCGAGGCATATCATAGGAGATAAAAGTAAGTTCATAACTCTAAAGAAGATCAATGGTGGTATTTTGAGATTCAAAGATAAAACCACTACCAGGATAGCTGGAAAAGGTACTTTGATTTTGGATTAAGGTAGAACTAAGACTAAGAATGTTTTGTATGTAAAAGGTCTTAAGCATAATCTATTGAGTGTTAGTCAAATATGTGATCAAGGATACACATTAAAGTTTCATGCAGAAGGTTTTGAGATTAGAAGAAAAGATTCCAAAGTGTTGATTGTAGATGCTCAAAGGATAGGGAACAATTTATATGTATTATTAGATATCTTCTCAAAGGCACGATGAAAGGACAGATTCAAAGATTTGCAAGAGGAGTTGGGACTGATTTCTATTACTTCCTGCCATTGATGTTCAGCATTGGTTGAGGGGGAGCTAAGTGTTATCTATAGGTAGGCCGTTTTCCATTGATGTCAAAGGGGGAGAATAAAAGGTACAAGTATAGGTGCAGAAATAGGTATAGGGAACAGGTACAAGTTACTACAGTAAGGGGGAGTTACTATATGTTTTTAGATGATAGTATGTGTAGGATTGAGGATGTGGTAGTTTTGGGATTAAGGTTGCCATTAATGACAAAGGGGGAGATTGTTAGAAATATTGTCATTGATGTCAAAGGTCTAGCATTATTGGTGATAAAGGCCCCATTGCATTTAATAATGTTTGTAATAGATATATCTTGGCTAATGTGTGTTAATATTATTTAATATTAATGAATATATTTTTGGTTGCATATAAGACAAAAGAAGGGCCCATGGTGAAGTCAAAGAGTCATGGGGTAAAGATAAAAGAAGAATGGGATGCATTTTCCCATGAAGAGTCATCTTGGGTAATTCCAAGAGTCACCAAGTGAAGACAAAAGAAGAAGGGCACAATTTCTCATGAAGGGACACTTTGAGGAATATGAAAAGTCACCAAGGTAAAGACAAAAGAGGGAAGGATGTTTTTTATCATGAAGGGTCACCACATGAGTTTTCAAAGGCAAGGATATGAAGGGTCATGCAAGTTTTGCACCATTTTCCATGAGGATTGAAGGGTCACAAATGGGGAAGGCCAAAGGTCATTTGGAAAGCTATAAATAAAGGCTTGATAAGCCATTTGTAATAGGTGAGATAGAGTTTGATTTGAGATAGTAATATCTATCTTAGAAGAGCATTTATGAGAGATGAATATGATTTGTATTTGTTATATCTAGCTTAGAAGAGCAAAGGTGAGAGAGAAGAAAGAGATGTTGTAATGAACTATAATTTGTTGAGATAGCAACATTGAGAGATACTTGTGTGGTATACACAAAGGGGTTGGTGCTCCTATGGGTTGGTGATCATGAATTGTTGCTATCTTGGTGCTCAACAAAGGGATTGGTGCTCCTATGGGTTAGTACTCATGAATTGTTGCTGTGTTGGTGCTCACTAAAGAGGTTGGTGCTCTTGTGGGTTGGTGCTCACAAATAGTTGTTGTGTTGGTGCTCAGCAAAGGGGTTGGTGCTCTTACAAGTTGGTTCTTGAAAATATTGTTTGAGTTTGTGCTCATTCATATACTTGATATTGTTCTCCATGTTTTTTCCCACATTGGGTTTCCACGTTATATTTGGTGTCTCTCTCTATCTTGTGGTGTGTTTATTATTTCAGTTTTATTGCATATCTTGAATGTTTGGTTTAGTGGAATTTGATTAAGGGAAAGTTTTATAAGATATATGATATTCTGATTAACCCCCCTCTCAGTATATCCTATGCTTAACAATAAATATGTATCTTGATATATATCATGGAATTTTGAGAACATATTTGAGTCATATCATATTTCTCATACTTAATTTGAGTGTATTTTATGTTTTTTATTTTTAGCATTTATGATGCTTGTTTCTCTTCATTTTTCAACACTTTAATTTTAATAAATTTATCATTCCACATCACTTTAGAATAAACCTTTATTTATCTTGTAGAGCTTAGGTAACACCTTCAGGTTTTATTTCTATCACATTATTGTTCATTTTTTCCTTAATTTCCTTATGTTTCTTTGGCTCTTATTTATTTTCCCCTTATTTTTGGATGACTACTAGTTTCACTAGTGCCTTTTCTAGATCACTGACATGAATATCATAATATAACCCCATCCCTTTCAAAAAAAAAATTCCTTGTGATCAAATGTAATAACATTCATTATGGTATGTTTTTAGTACATGGGTGGATCTTTAACGCTCCCCATTTATCCCTTATTTCCTTTCTCTTGAGGCACACTTAGATCAGTTTTAAAATTTTACACTTATATGGGAGGAAAGTTTAGGAGTTTTTAGACACTAAGGTCCTTAGGTTCTCCTTCTTGTGGCCAAAAAAGAGATCTCTTGTTTAAATATTTATTTCATCCATGTTTGGTTTTTCAAATCTATATAGAGAAGGAAGAGAAAAATATAAAAGAGTTACTATCCAAATAAGATCAATAGGAAACTTGTATCACAAAAGTAAAATCACACCAAAATATGTCCTATATTTTTTGGTACATATCCTATTCTAGTTGAAACTCAAACTCCATTGTTGGCCTTGATATAGATATAAGGTCTATTAGGGTGTGGTATGCTAGTAGATTGGGGTAGGAGCTCTTATATCATTACATTATTATATCATCCTATATATTTAACTCTACTTAATTTCTCACACAAGTACACAATCTTCATAGTAGGATAACATATTTTTAAGGGGTCTTGATAAGTAGGGAACATGTTATGGGAAGGTAAGATGATTTTATTTTTATGAAATTAACCTTCATGGGATGATCTTTGTACTTCACTTATTATCCCAAGATTTTTTTTCAATAGCTCAAGTGTCCTAAGTGTTTGATGTCAATAGTTATCATCCTTGCCCACTTGTATATATCATCTCATTACTAATAAGTATTTCCACAACACCCATCTGGTGATTTGTATTCATTAGTTACATAATATATTCCCTAATAGCTCTTTTATGGGTATATCTTTTATCTGATCACATCCTTGACCCCATCTATAACATAATATTATCATTTTAACACCACTTGGATTTCAATTTATGAATTACATTGTAAGACCCATGGAATATAACTAGACATTCCTTACAAACATTGATCACCTTTTCTATCAACACGATCTCATTGTAATCCTTGTCATGTATTTAAGTATTTTTTCTTTTCTATATCATATTTTTAATTAAGCACCTAATTTGATTTTTAATTATTTAAATATTTTTATTTTCATTTATCCATCATGTCCCTTTTTGATGTTTTTTGGACTTCAATCATCTTACATAGGATGTTTTACATACTATCATCTATGTTTTCTTCATGTTTGGTTTAAACATTATTATCTTACATGAGATCAAATTATTTAATTACATATATTTTTTTAATTTTTCATAAATTTATATTTCATTTAATTATAATATTTTACATATCTCATCTTTTGTGATGTGTCTTACATCTATTTTTATCATTTACTTCATCATTTTTTGTTAGGTTGTGGAGCTAAAAGCTTCACTGATGCAGACATTGGAGGAGGGTGATGAGTGTCACAGTCATCGGCATCGATCAGGCCAACTGACATCGATCAGGTGGAGACAGGAAGCTACTAACGATGGTTAAATATCAACCAATGTCGGTCACCCCCAGGTAGATAGGGACTGACGTCAGTCGCATGTGCGGTTTCAAAACTATTGGTTGCATGAATAGTTACTTAACGAACCAGTTGTTTACATGTAAGAAGGCTAATTATAGTCTTGAGCTATAGATCTAATTATTGTAATTAGATGTCTAATTATTGTTTGCATGAGATATATATAATAGAATCATGGGCTGTATTTTAATTTGTGCTAGAGAGTAAGAGAGCAAAAAATTAGCTCCTTCAGAGTGAAGAGAGCAAGGTGTGTTCCTCCTAGTGCCACAGTGCCAAGTATGGGTGCTGGTTTGGAGAATTAGAAGGATTCTTCATGTATGTAGGATCTTGGTTGGTGGGTGTGTAAGGCCACATTTGGAGATCTGCATGGTAAGTAAGATCATTGATCTGTAGGTGTATGTGTGTGCGAGGTCTAGGTTTGCAGGTGTGCAGAACTAGGTTGATCTGCAGGTGGTAGTAGAATCAAGGTGATAGAAACACAACAGGGAGCAAGATTAGGTGGGATCTACTTGGAGTATGGTTTGTACTTGATTAGAGAGCAAAGAGGAAGGCAAGGTAGATCCTTCTAATGTAAGATCATTTGAGTTGCAGGTTGTTGCAAGTTCATGGGAGATCTACTTGGAGTGCATTGTGTACTCAGTTTGAGTATGTGGGTATACTCAGTGTACTGGTAGTATTATTACTGACTGGTTGACTGGTGGTGTTCTTACTAGCTGGTGGAGGTGAACACCAACTCTGTGTTTGAGTTGTGTGTTGGGACCGTAATTGAGAGAGTGAGCTCTTGAAGGTGAATTACTAAACACTTGGTGTGGGAAGCCTGTAAGGTGGCAAGAGTGTGGCGTCTCTTCATTTGTAATTCTTTTATGGAAGAGTATTAATACAATTGGGTATTGTCTCTCATATTCTATGTTATTTTTGAATTCTAGTTACTTGTGATTCTGGTTTAATTCCACATGTTTAGTTGCTTGGTAATCAATGGTGCTTCCAGGTCTTAACAGTTGGTATCAGAGCTAAGGTTACAGGGAGCAGGTTTATGTTTGGTTACAGGTCACTCTTAGGGGTTCTTGATTGAGTGGGAGTATAACAATGGCAAAAGAAAGTACACTAAGAATAGAGGAATTCAAAGGCATGAATGATCAATTACGGTGTTATGAAAAGAAAGAACATGTAAATAAAGATTGTTGGTTGGTAGAAGATCAGCATGAAAGAATTGAAGAAGTAGATGTTGCAGGTGTTGTTGCACAAGATGCTCTGGGATGTTTCTTAGATAAAGTAGAATCTTGGTTTATAGAATCTATTGCCTCTTTCCATGCAACCTAAATTACAGGAGTTGGTGAGCCTTGTCATAGTATTGGCAAAGGGGAAGTGCAACTGAAATTGCAAATGGACAACACATGGGTGTTGAAGGAGGTCATGTAGGTCCCAGTCTTGGAGATGTGGCTAATTTCCTCAGGAAAGTTGGGTGATGAGAGATGCATAGGAACTCTCATAGTAGATTCTTGGAATGTTACCAAGGATGCACTTGAATTCACATGTGGTAAGAAATTAGGTACTCTTTATCTACTTGCTTGTATTACTAATTCCACTTTTGTTGCACAAGTGTGGCTTTGTAGGCTTGGTCACATAAGTGAGAAGGGAATGGGTGTTCTTAAGTCATATGGTAAGAGTTCAGCTTCGGAGAGCATATACCAAGATTTCTGTGAGTAGTGGGATGCTACAAGAAAGGATTGGATTTATTGCAGGAAAAGGAAGACTGATGTATTTGATAAACTTAAAAACTAGAAAGCCTTGGTGTTCTTGGAGGAGATGACAGATAGAGATTAGCGGATGGGGCTGGATACCTCTGAGCAGGGTAGTTTGGATAAGGAATTGATTCAAAGAAATCTCATGGGTAAAAATTCATCACTCACAGGTGAACACAGTTACCGGCGTCGGTCAAGGGGAACCGACGTCGAATAGACAGGTTTTGATGTTGGTCATGTGCAGACCAGAGCTAGTGGTGTCAGGTAGGGTGGCTACCAGTGTTAGTCAGGGAACTAATGTCGGTGACTAGGTAAGACTGACATTGGTTAGAAAATTGGTGTCAACAAAAAGGATAGTCACATGGAACTGACGTCGATCGGATGCAGATTATGTGGTGACTGAAGTCAGTCACTGTAACAAATTTTGGGTGGATAGCAAGTTGTCAAGGAGTCTCAAACACCCATATGGAGGATTGAAAGGGTAATTAAGCCTCAAATTTGTTATTCCTCTTCTTTATACACATTGCTCACTACAAAGTAGGAAGGATCCAAGAAATAGTGGGACCATGGCATGAATAGGATGCAGAACCAAATGGGAGATTTGGTAGGGTTACCAGTCAGAAGAAAGCACTAAAAGATGAATGGATACCTTAGTTAAAGAATAGAGATAATGGACACATGAGATAGAAGGCTAGGTCATATGGTCTTGACAAGCTGCAGGACAGTGGTACAAGGCTGACATGTGGTACCAAGTGGATGACAAAGCAGGGCTTTAGTCAATGTCAGTATAACCATTGTGTTTGTCTTACTACGTGGATGATGGTCACAACATTATCCTATTATTGTATGTGGATGGTATGCTTGGTGCAAGTTCAGACATACAGGGTTTTGTTGAGCTAAGGGTAAGGTTAGTTCAGTGGCATGTCATGAGGAATTTAGACCAGCAAAATTCTTTAGCATGAGAGACATGGAAGATCATAGGTTGATTTTGTCTCTAGTGGGAGTTAATGTCAATCAGGGGTTAGCAAGGTTCAATACGTAGGATGTAAAACCAGAGCACACCAAGGGCTAGACAGTTTAGTGTCCAAAATCACATGAGGTCTGGTATAGACTTGAGTTTTCCCCAGCAGTGGGAGCTGTCAGAGAGTTAGGAGCCAACTCAGGGAGGTGGGTTCTCAGGTATTTGAGAGGGACTAGTAGTAGGTATACATGCTATGTAGGGTTAGGACTTCACTACATGGGTTTGTAGGTTTGAATGTGGTAGGTCACTTGGATGACAGGAGGTGCACCATAGGTTGTTTGGTGGGTGGTCTTCAGGATTGACCTTGAAGAGGGATACAAGCCAAGAAACAAATTAGATAGTATATAGGTACAGGTACAATGTAGCTTTTTATCTCTAAGTGGGAGATTGTTAGGTTATGGAGCTAAAAGCTTCACTAATGCAGACATTGGAGGAGGGTGCTGAGTGTCATAGTCACCGGTGTCGATCAGGCCAACTGACATTGATAAAGTGGAGATAGGAAGCTGTCGATGATGATTAGATATCGGCCGACGTTGGTCACCCCCAGGCAGATAGGGACCGACGTTAATCGCCTATGTGGTTTCAAAACTATCAGTTATATGAATAGTTAGTTAATGAACCAGTTGTTTGCATGTAAGAAGGCTAATTATAGCCTTGAGCTATGGATCTAATTATTGTAATTAGATGTCTAATTATTGTTTGCATGAGATCTATATAATAGACTCATGGGTTGTATTGTAATTTATGCTAGAGAGTAAGAGAGCAAAAAATTAGCTCCTTCAGAGTGAAGAGAGCAAGGTGTGTTCCTCCTAGTGCCACAGTGCCAAGTATGGGTGATGGTTTGGAGAATCAGAAGGATTCTTCATGTATGTAGGATCTTGGTCGATGGGTGTGCAAGGCCATGTTTGGAGATTTGCATGGTAAGTAAGATCATTGATCTGCAGGTGTATGTGTGTGAGAGGTCTAGTTTTGCAGGTGTGCAAAACCAAGTTGATTTGCAGGTGGCAGCAAAATCAAGGTGACAACAAAACAACAGGGATCAAGATCAGGTGAGATCTACTTGGAGTATGGTGTGTACTCGATTAGAGAGCAAAGAGGAAGGCAAGGTAGATCCTTCCAAAGTAAGATCATTTGAGTTACATGTTGTTGCAAGTTCATGGGAGATCTAATTAGAGTGTGTTGTGTACTCGGTTTGAGTATGTGGGTATACTCGGTGTATTGGCAGTATTGTTACTGACTGGTTGACTGACGGTGTTATTATTGGCTAGTGGAGGTGAACACTAACTCTGTGTTTGAGTTGTGTGTTGGGACCATAATTGAGAGAGTGAGCTCTTGAAGGTGAATTACTGAACACTTGGTGTGGGAAGCCTGTAAGGTGGGAAGAGTGTGGCGTCTCTTCATTTGTAATTCTTTTCTAGAAGAGTATTAATACAATTGGGTATTGTCTCTCATATTCTGTGTTATTTCTGAATTCTAGTTACTTGTGATTCTGGTTTAATTCCACATGTTTAGTTGCTTGGTAATCAATGGTGCTTTCGGGTCCTAACATTTTTCACATATTTTATTCATTTATTTTCTATGTACGTACTTAAGATGTCATTTCTCATCACTTAGATTATGTTATTTTTGAACATGAATTTACTCACATTTTATATAAAAGAATAAAACATCTATCATCATCCTTAACATTAATTTTTTTAGCCTTCAGTTATTTACCATGATATTTTATTATTTTCTCATATATTTGTTTCCATAGGTACTTTTCATGAGCTAAAAGAAGCCTTAGAATCCAAAATAAATATATGTTTTTTAATCTACTAACATAATATTTTGGTAAACTTTTAAAACTTTATCCTATTTTTCATGTCTACCTCTCATTTTGCATGTTGGTTTCCTTCCATCACCTAGGACACAAATAACCTTACCTAGGATAAACAAGGTAAGTGATGGTATGCATTTTTATTTTTTTTAATTTCAGTTATTTACACATTTAATTTTAGTAATGTTTTTTGTGTTGATATGTTCTTTCCCAAAGCACCATTCGGTGTTACACCATTGTGACACATGATGAACTTCAAGTGGGGCATATGTATACATATAATATTTTTCAATTACTAAAAATTTCTATTATAATATATTTTTGAACATCATCTCCTTGACTGCACACATTAAATGGTGTATCATGAAAGGTATGGGAAATGTTTGTGGTTATTTACAAGAGATATTGATATTATATCATGATTACACCAATCTTACTATTAGTTTGACATCCTTAGAGTGTATTTTCATCTACCTCTTCCATAATATTATTTTTCACTTGTGTTAGCTCCTCTATATACTAAACTATCATCTCGCTAGTACCATAATTTTTATTCCTTCACACTTCTTGTATTTTATCAACCAACCCGATATAGTTTCGAGCCTTTTTTCTAGCATTTGTATTGTATTGACCTATTTGATACCATTTTGATAGTTGATTTATTTTAATTGCATTGGTAAGGAAGATGCCATCAGCTTATATTTAAACGTTGGTTCGGGGTATTGCATCAGTATATATAGGGTTCTTATTTGATCCATATTATATCAAATGCATTTTATTTTATCTACTTTCACTTGCACTTCTACCCTAAGTCATATTAGAAGGAATTTATGGTCTAGAACCTTATCTTGATGGAGTTTGTAATGTTATCTATTTGAAGTTTAATAGGAGGATTCATTTTGTGTAACTATACATGTGGAAATAAATGTTCTAATCTTTGATAAATTTAATTATTGAGGTCTAGATAACACAACTAATGAAACTATGCTAGGATGATAGGTCTATGGGTTTGGTTAGCTAGGTTGAGGTTAAAGGACATGGTTTTAGACCTATAAGTGGTATAGGGTGCTTGTGGAGATAACATAATATTTATATTATGTTATTCTCATAATTTAGAGTATAAAAATAAGAGGAGATATAATCTTGAGAACCCTTAGTGTGAGTGCCAATACCATATCAAAGTTTTTGGCCAATACTATGGGGAATTGGGTGCAATTAGGCTGGATAATCCTAGGAAATTGGTTAAATATATTGGTTCAACTATTTGAAATCAATACAATACCTTAATTTAATGAAATATTATGAGGATGGTATCTAGGAGGAAGACAAGAAAGAGTGAAGGTCTAGACATGGAGATGGTTAAATTGATAGACTAGCATATGAGGGCTCTAACTATTGGTTGTAATTATACATAATATTTTCCATATAGGGAGTTAAGTTGGATAATTATGAGTTATAGAATGGGATAATATTATAAAAATTAAATTATAATCTCAAATGTAATATCTCTTTGGATGTTACTATCATAAACATGTAAGATAATTCTAGGAAAGATGTAGCTAAAAATAATACTATATTATGTATCATGAATTAAATATAAATTATTAGTTAAGACCTTGAATCTAAACCTTGTTATCAATATTATTTAGAATCTTTTTTTGACATTCAAAAGGACCCAAAATGGGTTGATACTTATGTTTGATTTCATTATTAAAATTAATAAGTGTTTTGTTGATTCCTATGTTTTAATTAGGAATGACTTCATGATTATATTGTAGAATTTTACAAACGAAACATGGTAGTACTTTGGACTTATCCCATAAATGTGGAAAACATTATTTAACTAATGTTATTTGAATCATATTATATTGTATGATTATTATTGACCAAATTTGACCTTGCAGGTCAAATTAGGACCGTTATAGGTAAACATTTGTTTTTTTTATGTGTTTATGGGTCTAAAATATATTTATTAAGGTGTATTATAAGTCATTTATTCTGATTTAATGTTATAATAGCCTTGATCATTAATCATTTTAGTCTATATAGCAATTTTAGTCATTTGGGGTCATAAATGAGCATTAAATGAGTTATACAGCCTCCTATCGAAGTTTGAAGGTTTAATAAGGATTATGTAACGTTAAATGTGTCCTATTATTCATTAATTAATTTTTAATAACTGAAAGTGATAGGTTCTTTAGAAGAAAGAGTAGTTTTCTTGGGAAAAGAGAAGAGTCTAGCACTTGTATGGACCATGAGAGAGTTTTAAATGTGGGAGAAGATCATGGGATGTATTTTTAGATTCCTCAAATGAATTTCCATGATTTTAGTATTATTTAAGTTTAAATATTTGGATAAAACCATTTTGATCCTTTTTCACCCTTTTAGACACATAGAACCAGTCAACATGTTTATGCTTGGTATAAATAGCTAGAGAAATTATAGGTCAAACACCTTTTGGAGGTGAAAGTAAACTAAGAGATATTAATTAACATAAAAATATTTTGAAAAATTGTTATATGTTCTTTATGAACCATCCTCATGAAGTTGATTATGTTTTTCTACTTGCTAATCTATATACCCTATATGTTTTATTCTTGTTTGGATGATTTCATACAATCTAGTTGTTGAGATTGGTTACAGATGATGTTTAATCCATTCCATCATATTATCCATGATTTTTTTGTGTTTTAAAAGTGTTTTTATATTAAAATTATCTTAAGTTCCAAGAGGAAGCATGTTTCTATGCAATAGCTAGGTTTCCATCATTTTTAAGAGCTTTGTGCTTTGATGGTGATTTTATTAAGTTTTTATAGATTCATCATCATTTTTAGAATGTATTATTGTTACCCTTTACTATTAAATATTTTTATCTAATCAATATCCATGATAGTGCAATCATAGAATACCATATAGTCAGCCTACCTATGACTATCATACACAATTAGCTAGGAGCTCTCATGGAGGATTCAATATTAAAAATGAAGTGTGAAATATTGTTTTAAATTTTGAATTATCTTTATGTATCATTTAAACACCATGATTAGAAATAAATTTAAATGTAGGGTAGAGTTCTTGCATATATGAAACATTTCATATTTTGTTGCCTATATGCAATTCAGAATGCTCATCCACAGGAGGTGTCTTCATGGAACTAATCATGTTGAGAAGGATATTGTGAGGTTATAAATGTTATATTCCATTAAGGGAGTCATATTTTAATCATGGAAGGAGATCAAAAGTATTTTTAATCTCATAAATCATGTATTCTCCCAAATTACTAATCCTGACTACCTATACATGGAATGCCTACCGACATGTGTCTTCATGATCCACCAAGGTTGTTGAAGAGGATATTTTTAACTAATCAGGGTTTTGGTAGTGAGTAAAGTCTTTTGAAAAATTTTTAAAAGTCTCAAGATTCATTGAAAAACATAAAATATGCATCTTATTCATAGGATCATTCACTGTCTACTTGTACATTACAATGGCCACTTGCATGAGTTAACAAAGAAGCTGAGGTGTCACCTGGAGGAATTTATACAAGTATTAGAACCCTACATGGAGTCCTAACATGTTGAAGGAATCATGGAAGACATTTTCAAGGGATAATTTTATAGATCAAAGTTGAAAATCAACTTAAAAGTTAATGATTGCAAGTTCATAGACTAAATCCCTAAAAGTCCAGAATAAAGGCCTAAGGCCATTTGGTGGAATCATAAAACAAGGTTGCAAATGATATTTGATGCATATAATGAATTTGTATTTAGTATTATACATAAAATAATAATTCAAAAAATATTATAAGGCAAATGACTCAAGGATGATGGTGGTTATAAGATCTAAAATTTCTTTTTCATGTACTAATTTCAAGTAGTAATCACCTATAGGGCTGAGTCCAAAGGAGACCTTTTACTTCCCTAAATTGAAAACTAGACCTTACCAACATGTGTGAATGGTTTAAAATCATTTAATAGGACATTTTGTACCAAATCTATGATAAAAATAATTTAATAATAGGTTTTTGAGTTCAACTCACACCTACAGGTGTCCTTCATATGGAAATACTCACCTATAGCTGGGTAAGTAGGCAATGAGCTAAAAAACATAGTCCATGTGATGGTCTAGCTCAAGTAGGGTGAATATGAGTTAAAATAAATGATAAATTGTCCCATAATATATAGAAGAGCCTCCATGGCATATATATCACAAGATTAAGGGTAAACTCCACCTATACGCCTCTATATAGTCAACTATAGGTGACTATAGGGTGGTAGTGACTGCAATAGGGCACCTAAGTGATGGTATAGGCCACCCAAGGTGAGAAAATGGGTCAAATTAATTATTATAGGATCATAAAATATTCAAATAAGTTATTTATTAGATATTATCAAGGTCCAAATGAATAAATCTCCACCTACAAGAACCATTTTTGAGTTCAAAGTAGGAAATACAGTCAAGAGTTTAAACTTAGTTTTGACTGAGTAATGAGTATCAAGGGTATGTGGTAAGTTGGAATGATAAAAAATTTTAAAAAATAGAAAAAATGTTTTTTTTTCTAAATTTAAAGTGATCTCTCTAATGAAAACCATGTACAAGAAAGAGTTCAAACCAAGCAATGCATAGTTAGCCTTCTAAACCCTTTACAGTCTATCTTCATAAAAGTCTATTTTGGTTTTTGAAAGTATTACAAGGTTAAATAAAATGATTAAAATATTATTTTTTGTGTATAATTTACTAAAAACTTTGGGAGACTCATCCACTTTTTTTTCCTAGAAAAACAGGATAAGTTCCCTCTATTTAGTCTTAGATAGAGAACACTTCTCTCATGCACAAACCCTACAATTTTGTAAAAGGGAATGATTGGGTGGGTAAGGATATGTGTTAAACTTAAAATAATATGTGTAAATCTGAGGGAAATATAAAAAAACATGATTAATAACTCACAAAATGATTTAACCCAACAATATAGCCTAAGTGGCTAAGTTTGCAAGCATGCCTAAAAGGTAGGGTTTTGTTTAGTGTCCAAATGGGAGGTCAGTGTTACTTATAGCCTTAATTATGACATATAAATAGTTTTTACATGTGTATTTGGTAAATATATATTTTTAAAAACGTATACCTTATAATTAAATGCATCAAAAATTTATTTTGGGCTTTATGGTGTAGACAAGCTTGTTTGGCAGGGTTTTGGCATAATGCCCAAATGAAAGGTCACTTATAATTATAGCCCTAGTTATTATTTATACCCTATTGTATAATTTTTATGGGATGAAATAAGATGTAACAAATCTCTTTTAATTTAATGAAACAGCATAAAAATACACTTTTGGCTCAGAGACAATATTAGGCCTGTACAAATGAGGAATTAAACTCGATAAGACAATTTTGAATGCTCACATCTCCATTGAGGATATGAATGGGGATATAATAAGTTCATGGATGTTGATAAAGGTATTAAAATATGTATTTTTGGAATTGGTTTTAAAATACAACATCCAATCTTCATGAACAAACCGTAAGAGTGAAATAAGCCAAAAACCCTTGTTAAACCTTTACAAAGACTTGATTGGAGAAATGAGGATGGGAATATTATCAAATGGGATAATTTTTATATAATAATTATTTTATATAGTATAATAATCTATAAATATCCTCTAAAATTTTTTGGGTTGTATGAAATTATATGGATGAAGTTCAAAATAGGGTATTTTTTATAGTTTTTTAGGTTCCAGGAGTCTGAAGATGAAATCAACTTTGGGAGAAGGATTATTAATTTTTATAACCCATAATTTCCATTTAATTCTTCACAAAAAATCCTAAGTTTTTAAAATAAATATCTTCATCTCAGTGAATAAAAACTAGCATAGTGACCAAACTAGTGAGAATGGTGGAAGACTTCAAGTGAGCTAATTTTAAGGTGCGCCTGATGCCTCTAAGGACATGGAGGGTATTGAAACGTGTCATTAACTCCATACCATGTATTTTCATGGAAAATAAATTCCTTTTTATATTTCAAGTGTGCAAGGCGCATGAAGGAAGAGTTTTATAGACTATAGATGGTGATAGCTCATTTTCAGATGATGCCAAATGATCAAGACTACAACTAATGCATGGAGAGGCATGTCTAAAATCCTTCCATCTAATTACAATAATAATACCTATCCATAGTCATTTTTTAGATTTTCAAAGATATTTGGATGATGAAGGTAGTTTTTTGAGCCAAAACAAGGAGTTTCATACCACTTTTCATGAGTTTTATGCCTTGTATGGACACTTGTACTTCTTAACCTTACATGGTCAATCCCAAACTATCATTTAATACATATTTAACTCCTTTTATTAGATTTAGAAGAGTACTTGTGACCTTTGGACTTCTTTCTTCTCCTCTTACTCTCAAGTTCTATAAGAACTAGCCATTTTGGCCTTTATAACTTATGTTGCACCTGAGTATGGAAAAGCCCTACTCATTTGCATACCATTTGATTAATAATACTACTATTTTTTACTCTTCATGAATATTGATAGTGTTTTTTACTTAGATGATTTGTATTACTTAGTGATAACTATGTTTTCCTTAGCATGTTGTCTCATTCTTTCATCCTATTTTTAGTTAGAAAGCTTCTTCTTGAGGGGCATGTGAAGTGTCCTAGAAAGTGTAAAGATTGAGTGAGTTAGTCTATTCACTAGCTCCATTCAAGGCCTCTTGTCTAGTCCTCCTAGCCTAAGAATTCATCCATAACATCTTAATGTAATATTGATGTGAGAAGATGGAGATTGGATAAGTGTATGTTTAGTTAGTCTCTTGGTGTGTAATATGTAGTTGGTTGGAAATCATAAACTTATTTGGTGTATCACCTCCCTTAGGATAGTTTTATTTAAATTTTCTCTCTCCCTTTTCCTTCACAAAGTTTAGGTGTAATAGTGATCCAAAGTGGTACAATAAGGGAGCTAGACCTATCTAAAGATTCACCTCATTCATTGGCTAGCCACAAGCCTATAGGTGTTTTCATTGTGCCACCCAGATGAGGAAAGCTAAGACATCTCCTCGAAAGGTGAAAATCCAAGTGATAACAATTACCTAGTCGAATGTTGGTATGACATTGACTTAGGTTATCATGGAGAATGTAAGATGATTTTGACTATGTTTTTCATGCTCATTAAGGGAATTTTAATAAAATAATTTTGAATGTTTTGGAAACATGATGATTATTATTGATATTCAATATAGATTAAAAAAACCTAATATTTCATTTTTATTGTATGAGAATTTAGTTTTGTTGATAGAAGACTATAAATTAGGTCATTTTATAGTAGTTGGTCGAGTAAGAAGTGGAGAGTATGGAAGAGGACTGTGTGTGGTATTATGGTCATGAAATCATAAAATATTGACTTTAAGTGATTTGTTTAGTTGTATATAATGGTAAAAAAGAAAAAAATATGGTTAAAACCCCTTATTGAGGGGCTAAAACTTGAGCTCATGGAAGGATGGAACATAAGATCTGAGTAATGGTAGCATGAGGAGAAGAAAGGAAGAAAGGGACAAAATAAAAAAAATTCTAATCAATGACATGTATCATTTCCTATTTTTAATATTTTTTTCATTTTAGCTCATGAAGCAAATATGGTAAATTACTTCCTGAATTAATACCTAAATAAAAATATAAACCCATATATGTATAATTAGGTATACCAATAAAAGTATATAAATAACTTTAGGAAATGTTGGTATATTTATAAATGTATAGAATGACCCATATCTTGAGGAATTGTATTTTTTTATAAAATGGTTAAAGGTGGATTATAATGGTGGATAGTTCACTTAGCATTATGTTAGATTTATACATTTTTAATTACATAAAGAGGGTTTAAACCTAACCATGCATCTATGAGTTTCTATGTTATTCCAAGTATTAATTAAACATCTCAATTTTGATACTTCATCTATGATAAAATGAACCCAATTACGTTTTGGGTATCCCATGGTAGAAAATAACTTATTTAGTTGGTTCTTAATTTATGTGTTGAAGTTGATACTCCTCAAACATATGATTGTTTCTTTATTGAATATTATTGGAATTTTCATTGTTGTGTTTATTTTTTGGTATTCCTTACATTTTGTCTTATTATTATTTTTTTGGAGTTTTGGATGTTAAGGTAAAGGAATTATGAGTGGTAACTAGTTAGTAAGCCTTCTCTTTTGGGTTTTAGTAAAAATATCTCTGTTGAGATCTATGTTTACTTCAAAAAGAATCCTTAATATTAAATATTTATCTCAATATTATAAATTAACATTTTTTATCAATTAGTGTAATTGAACTATGCATACATGTTGTTCTCTCATGTTCTAAATATATTTGAAGTTTTTTCCTTCATAGAGTGTATTCTTGGCATAGATATCTTGATAATAGTGTAACTAATGACTCAACTCATGAAAGGTAATTTAAAATATCTACTTCCATGTGGTATTTTTGATAATATATAGTGATGATAATATTATCGATAGGTTTATATTATACACCTTTAATTTAAAATACCAAGAGGTGGATAAAATTAATAAAAAATAACATTTGCTTAAGAATATCCTTCTTAGACCATTCATTATCCTATCTCAACTTTAAAGTAAGATGAATAGGTTTAATTTGTGTTTATTGGTAAAATAAAACCCCAAAGTTATGTAATCACATTGGGTAATGATAATTAAAAAAATAATGAGACATTATGATTAAGTATTGTAAAGGTTTGCATGGTAATCATTCCTAGAATTTTATATGCTTGTTGATTAAAGTAATGTTGTTGAAAAGCTTACCACAAAGAAAAGTAACATTACTAACTATAGATACTTAAATATGATTTACATAATAATATAGTTTTTTAAACTTGGAAAATATCTATTATGGTTATTCCTTTAAATTATAGACCTTTTCGACTACTAAAAGGCTCATGTTCACTATCTCTCATGCCTAAATTATTTATTTCTTAGTTTGAAAATTTTTATTTAGATGATCAGATCTTATATACTTTGAATTTTTTTCTAAACTTGATTATTGTCCTTCACTATTAGTTTTGTATTTGTACTTTTTTTATTTACCTTATTAGGTATTTGCATCCCATGTAAACACCTACATTGATGTAAGTGTCCAGATTTTATACAAAGTTTTTAGTTCCCAAAATTCATGTAATTTACAAATAAAATGTATCCTAAAGGTTGACATAATTTTTTTAGTGTGATACATTTATAAAAATTATAGGCATATATACAAGATCAAACCTAATTTATTCCACACCTAGCAATAACATAGAAATCACATACAACTCACATACAAATCTACCATGGAACATTCAATCGAGCATACATGTGAGTAAAACTAGCTTATTCATTCATATTTACACATCATTCATATGGATAATATTTCCATAGGCTTGAAGCATTTTAAGAGTAGTCTATGAGCCATATTTTCCAAGTTACAAAACTAGATTGATCTAGGTTTTAAACTTGTTTTGACTATTTTTAGACATGAAACTACCCTAAGATTTTACACTAATCTATTTAAAAGGGTTTTGTGTGCATATTAACGTAATTTTATTTTTCCTTGATTGGAAAATTATTTATTCTAAACAAATCCATTTTAAAATTTTATTTAGAGGTTTTTCTACCTAGGTTTGTGTACTCAAAAACCTCTTTTTGTTCACCCAAATTATTTATGGAGTCTTTATTTTTGTAATTTACTATTTTTAATAACTTTTGACATACAAGGTGAATGGAGTACCTATTTCATAATTAATTTATATTTTTTTATAAAATCATTTTTTAATTAAAAAATATCTCTTAGATCATTGAAATATATTCTTGATTTATATATATTATTGATTCTTTATTAGAAATATTTTGGGCTTTGATTGTGAAACTTTCAACATTATTTGGCCTATTTGTAATTACTAATAGCTTATTTTTTAGATTCCTTAGAGGTTTTTCATAATCATGTTGATATAAAAAAATTATTTAGTTTTTCAAAACTATTGTATAGTTTTTACGAAGTTTGTATTTTGCTATTTTTAGTTAATATAGATCTATAGTCCATACACTATACTTTTGTTTTCCTATTTTTTTAGGTTTGTATTATTTCCTATTTTTCCTCAAGAAAACCAAATTTATATAAAAACTAGATAATATTATAAAATTCTTACATTATTCTTGTGAAAAAATATCACTATGTTTTCCTTAAGGGT